>JAMPIV010013853.1:10000-120000 GCA_024509875.1 Oreohelix idahoensis | reverse complement strand
AAAGTTTTAGATAGTATCTAAAAGTGGCTTGATAGAGATATATAGAAAATAGTTCCCCAGAATCAGAGAAGGGAACTCGTGTTTTTCCGTAGTTTCCGTGACAAAGGAAGGGATGTAAGTGTCACTAGAAAAGAGGACGTGATAAATCAACAGAGAATTTTGCTGATAATATCGTCACAGTGATGATGATGATGTTCTGTATAATACAATATGTTTGTTATTTTTGTGTATACCTGGCTGCAAATGCTAATGTTTGTTGTTATGGTGTTTTGTAATGTCTGTAGTGTATACGTAACAGTTTATTATGAGCACTCCTTTCCTTGGCTTTTAATGTACCTGACAATCGATGACAATGACCAAAGCTGCGGTTTATAATGCCAGCGTCACCAGCACGCTTCTATATGGGAGCGAGACATGGAAAACCTAAGTAAAGCAAGAAAGAAGGCTCATTACCTTCTATCTACGGTGATGTAACCGTTTCCTTGGTATTTCGTAGGAGGTCAAAGTGGCAAATGTCAAGGTGCTGTCACGTACTGGCATTCAAAGCATGTATACACTGCTTAGACATCAAGCAGACGACACTGGCTTGGCCATATTCGCTGCGTGGAAGATGAGAGCATCCCTAAAGATATCTCCTACGGACAACTGGCAGATAGCAACAGAACAGCCGGACGACCGCATCTGAGGTTCAAAGATGTGTCCAAGTGAGACATGAAGTCTTACTTACTTACTTACTTAGTCGTTCCCCTTCTACCGTGATGTGTAGAGGTTGGAAGAGACAGCGCCAGACTATCCTATCGGCTGTCTTGACATGAAAGCACTGGACATAAATCCAGCAACCTGGGAGAATGAAGCTGCCGATCGCACCAAGTGGCGATGCCCCTACGGCGCCACCTCAGATGTGGTGAAAACAGGCTCTCACGGCAAGCAGAAGAGAAAAGAGCACACCGAGAGGAACACTAGGAAAAAAACAGCAACTCAGGGCTGTTACTTCAGGGGCGTCCCATAGTCAGTTGTGACTTAAGAGGCTACTACTACTACTACTAATGTACCTAAACTACACATTAAAAAAAAAATGTGTTATTAATATCTGTTGTAATTTGATAAATGTTTTTAATTTGGTTTAGTACGCCCCGTGTTGTTCTCCGAGGTCTTTATGGTGACAAAGAAAAAATAGGACTACTGAATCCTCAGGCATGTCGTACGTGGCGATCAATATGAGGTTGTGCATGAGTCTAGCAACCTCATCGTGTAAAATAAATCACTACAGAAGCCATTACTATAAACAAGAGCATGTGAATGCTTGGGATAGGCTTCCAGCTGCAGCAGTAACACTACGCTTTATAAGGAACGACAAGGTCTTTGATGATGATGAAGGTGATGATGATGATGTTTTTGTTGTTGTTGTTGTTGCTGTTGTTATTGTTTTTGTGGTTGGTGGTGGTGGTTGTTGTTGTTTAATACACTTTGTTGTACTTACGGATGGGGTAAATATTATGTTGTTATTGTATTTGCTTGTCCTCGCTCGACCTCACCAGCGCATATACTGTTATATGCTGATTCTTGTCCTAGTAATAAAGTATTTTACAGTGTTGTGTCTCTTCCTGGAAAGGTCTGTTTTATTACTGTTTCTACCAATCGTGGGGACTTTTGTATTTTAATGTAGTCTATTTTTTAATTTATTATGGCCTGCTTTCCTATTTAGGTCACGTTCTATATATACCCCAAAGTCGGACGCCCGAGAGGGTTTCCTGCTCAACTAGTATTTGCGTCTAGAAAAAGTATGTAAAATCTGCCTATGTGTACAAATCAGGAAAACTAATATTTTATGTATCTACGTTATTCCTGGAGCGATTTTATTCATCTAAAGCTTAAAACACGCCCTGTATTATTCTACATCTTTCTAGCTAATAGTCTTTTACTTTCCTTAGTGCATTTTATTATATGCGTACTCTAGACAGCAAAATTATGGACTAACCTGAGGCTTCGATGCATTCAACCAGAGATTTATCTCTTAATATACTACTGGTCGTAAAAGTCTCTGCACAGACGTATAGAGCAACATCTCCAATATCGTACTGGTGACCTCTTCCAGTTGGTACTTCTTTCATAATGCTGTAATTAAATGTCCTCTTCCTCTGGGTTGCACAGATTTGGACTGGCCATTGTCAAGCAGTACGGTTGTAAACACGATACATGCAGAAGCGATTTCATTGGTTCGTCAAGGATATACTGTCATAAAGTATGGCGCGCGGTTTCGTCAGAGGTACACAGAAGGACGTGTTGTGAAAACAGAACACTTCACGACAATATTCCTAAATGTAATCTTGGAACAGAATATTTTATGATAGATGAACCCTTCTGTTCGTTATCTTTGGCCTTTCTGTTCTTCTGCACACTCTTCTGTCTCATCATGTTGCTGCAGTTCTTAATCAATTTTAAATTTTCTCTCTGGGGACATGAAAATATTTGCTGCAACCATTACATTTTACGTTCTTCTTGTTCTCCAAACATATATAAAAGACACAATACGTGGTCAAATCTTAGTGTTCCAGCCGGAAGAAGTTAAGCCAACATCATTTTCATTGGCTTCCACTTGGCCTGGATGTCGTCTTTGTTTGGCCTGGCATCCGCCATCTGTTTTACATAAATCTTTTAAGTTTTTTATTTTTATTTCTCCGTCAAAGTAAAATTTGCTTCTTGCATGACTATGCATTAAGACACACAAATTTTAAATTTTAGTTTCCCGATTAAACGTTGCTGCCACAGAGGGTGGTAGGACGCTGCTATAATGTATACTTGTAGACCAGTTCTGTCGTTTTGTTAAGTAAATAATCCATACCTGGATGATCTAAGAGCAGTGCTCCACAAACTATGTTAACGGTTCAAAAACGTTGTGATCCAGTGGATCCCATTTCATTGCAACATCCCCAGCAATGAACGGGCAGACAGATTGGCAAAGTAAAGTGGAATACTACCTCAGCCTGATACACGCATAACTTTCGAAGATGCAAAGAGTTTTATCAGAATCAAATACAGGACAAGAACAAAAACATACAGTTTTTATGTAACATTACTATGTGTGTGTTACATTACTATTTGTGTGTTAAATTACACTTTGTGAATTGCATTGCGCTTTGTGAATAAAGAGCACATCAGAAGTTATCTGCACAGAAGTGTCTCAGTTTCTCCACGCTGTTTTCAGTCTATAATGGAGACTATTCGTGAAAAAAATTATTATAATAAAAGCACAGGAAAAGTACAAAATAAAATAGAAAGACAGCTGGATGTACAAACAAACCTAATGTCTTTTCTCTCCCATATGGAAATAACATTTATACTCCAGACAACAGACATCATGCCTTGACATGTAATCTAGGTTCTTAATTTCTCCTAACGCGTTTTTTTGTGTTTGGCTTTGGTATATGTTTTTGTGCTTGGTTTGAATCCCCGATTTAGAGGATAGGTAAGTCACCTTGAATTATTAGCTATTTGAGAACGTCGGAGAAGGAAGAGATAACAACATTCTGAGCAGTAACCCCCTCTTTTCAGAATGTTTTGGCTCAGCATCGTCGGTATCAAAATTACCGTCACAAAACGCCTGATGAAAGGGGAGGTAAATATAAAGATAGAGAAAGAGAAAGTGCTATGTGAAGACAACCAGAGATAGATAACAATTATCGTCCTTCGTGTTAACTCCCTTACTGTGTAAAGTTTTCAGCGCTGGGTACTTCTGCAAATGTATTTAATCATGAGCTCCCGTTTCGTTACCTTCTGGGCATGAAACCAACAAAGCAACTGCTTTCCTTAGAGAATACCTACTATAGCACGTTTCACTAGCTTTGCCCAACTTCAAAATGCTATATCTCAGCGAATATATAACGCATATAAGTGAAATTTTGTGTGTAAATTTGAAATGGTATAGACCCTATGAATTAAATTTTTCATTAAAATGCGGCCATTGGTTTCAATTTTTCTTTCTTTGCGATATAATATAAAATCCTACTTGCCAGCACACATCACACACACACATATTGAAATGTCTACAGTAAATTATACGACCTCATTTGCACATTTTTGGTTTATCAAGAAATTGGCATGATTTTTGCGTGAAATTGCGTGAAATTGCACTTCTTGAACATAAAACAGTTTATTTCCGGTTTTACGCACACATTGTCAATCAGTGGCGTGTCTACAAAAAGTTATGTGTGGCTGAGTAGGAAAAATGAGTCTGCGAGTACATGTTATGACATTACAGCAAATCACAAATAGGATTTTAAAGTATTTCTGCAATGAAGCTACCCGAGGAAAACTATATCATTCCATTTCAAACCCACAAAAGAGGACTATTCATGCCTTGGGGATAAGCAAACGATCATTGCACCGCTGGATAGCGACATCTGAAATTTGTAATTCCAGTGTTTTACACACGAAAAATAGGCCAAGAGTGGTGAATAATTTTAACAGAGAATTAATCCGCAGAGAAATTTGCAATATGTTTCACAATAATGAGGCAGTGACTTTAAGGAAATTGAAAATTTGGTTAAGAAAGAATAATGACATTGATATTTCCAAATCTACGCTATGGAGGACTATTAGGAGTTTGGGATTCACTTTTAGAAAATATGTTGGTGGTAGAAACCTTATTTGTGAGAAGCCTCATATAGTTGCAATGAGAAGCAAATATTTACGCGAGGTCAGAGAAATGAGAAGAGATTGTTATGATTTTGTGTATTTAGATGAAACTTGGATCAATGCGCACCACAGTAATGAACGAGAATGACAGTCATCTGATGGGACAACTAAGAGACTAGTACCAAGCAGCAAAGGACAGCGCCTAATAATTGCACATGCAGAAAGCAGCCATCATGGGTTTCTAAATAATACTGAACTCACATTTGTTTCAAAATCTAAAGATAATAGGGATTATCATACAGAGATGAATGGCAAGATATTTCAAGATTGGATTGTGAATCATGTACTTCCTTCCTTGGATAGACCGTCGTGTTTGATAATGGACAATGCTTCATATCACAACGTTGTGGCACCAGAAGATAAAGTTCCTAATTCATCAAGTACTAAAGATGTAATAAAGATTTGGCCGACCAAAAACAACGTTCCATTCAACGAAATGTCCCTGAAGCCTGAATTACTTGGAATTGTAAAAAAGACACAGCATACAAAGATATTTCACATAGACAAGGCAATCCATGAACATGGTCACAGATGTTTAAAATTGCCTCCTTACCATTCTCACTTAAACCCAACAGAACTAGTATGGGCTAAAATTAAGGAACAGGTAGAAACAGAAAATAGAACGTTCAAATTAAAAGATGTTGAAATACTTATAAAAGCCGCCATGTCCAATATAGCCAGGGATTATTGGAAGAAATGTGAGAACCATGTGTTACAAGAGGAAGAGGAATATTGGAAGAATGATGGTTTGTCCTTCATTCAGCCGAGATTGATTATCAATTTCTCAGAGACATCTGATTATGATTCGGATGAAGTTTAATTTCTTTAAAGATGACCTTACCGTTATTTACAAGCACATTAGAGGAGCAACGTTCCATTATGATATTTATGAACCGCAAAGAGGTGATACCTATTGAAATAATTAGATCAAGGAAGGACCAGTTTGGTAGCGCATTAAATGTCAATGACAAACAACGTCACGAGTATCTCGCATGCAGATTATTTAAGAAATCAGCTTCAACAGGTATTCATATGCAAACGTGATGGCCACATTATTGTAATAGTAGACACGCCTATGCCTAATCAATTCACAGAATCTGTGCATGAAGTGGTAAAATTTCTTTTCTCGATACACAATAATTAGTATGCCGACAAAGATCAAAGGATTTCATCCGTTTATGGGAACTAGACAAGATGCACAGATATAAAGTATATATTTGTTGGGTCTAACCCAATTTAACATCGTATGCAAAAAATGGCATTAATACGTTGGACGGTTAATCAGATAATTACATTTGTTTGAGGGCAAAGCTAGTGAAACGTGCTATAGTAGATTGATCTTCTGGTCAATAGTGTCGTCATGCAGGCTGTGGCTGCATATTTCAAGCACATTATTGACAGTCACCAAAAAACCGCGCCACGAATAGCACTCTTCGGGACAAGGGAAAGAAAAAAGGGAAATCAGACGACAGATATGACGGTGACGTTGGTAATGAAGATGTAGATAGTGGTGATGAAGAAGAAGAGTTTCCAGAAGTGTTTGGTGACGATATTACAGATGTGGCAGAAATAACGATATTGATTCCAGACAGCAACGAGATCACTTAAAAATTCTGTCATCCATGTTTAGTAACGTAAGCAGTAATAGTCTACCCGAGTCTCCCAGCAGACACACCCTGTTAGAAGATAGTCAAGGGATGTGTTTTGAAGTCCCTACATACAGGAAAGTTAGTATCGTATCCATAACTCCTTCAGAAACATCAGAAAGTGCCTGGGCGGAGGTCTTTGATTATGACAAGAAAGCATCATAAGCACGTGCAATGGGGGTTTCTGTAGCTATCTGTTTTCCCAGATGAGGCTGCCAGCCTCGTGCAAGATATTTATAAATCTTTAAAGCGGAGAGTTATAATTTTTGTTGTTTTTTTAATCTGTCTTTTCCTTCATTCGCTGATCACCTTTATCGCGATTATTATATTACGGTTGATATTCTGGCACGCGGACTAAACACTAAACTAATGAAAAGTAGCAAACGTTTATGCCACAGAAATAAGATGTGGGATATCTTCCAAAAACAACACACGTTATGACTTTTTTTTTTTTTTTTTTTTTTAACTAGCACGCGCTGATCAAACTGGGATTTTCCAAGAAATAGGGTAGGAGCGGAAGGATGCTGAAGCTGGCAGAATAATTCTAATCCCGACTAAGCCTTCATCTGGTGTCTAGATAACAATCTGATCTTACCTGTCGAACAGATCTAACGATTCCTACCTATAGCCAGGCATAGCAAAGAAGCTGCGTGCGCCAGGTTTTTTATGCTACCTTTACCTTACCTTTTTACTTTTATTCCGGTTTTTTTTTTTCCCAATCTATTTCTCCTTGACTTTTCATTTTTACCTGGTAAAACAAAGCGTGGAACCGTTCCCGTTTTTCATGTAGGTCGTGGGAAATGTACGAACCGGAAAGAGATTCATATGTATGACACATTATGGTGCGAAGCCGGGTGTGTAGGTAATGTGCTAAAGTGTGTAGAAAGCTTGCTCATGGCATCATCTTTGTGTATTGTGATTTCTGTGCTTAACAAAAACCGTGCTTAGGTCAGCTGTGCCGTGTGCTGTCTGCCGCCAGCTAGCTGTTGTCATGTGTAAAACGAAAACCCAGTGTTTATTATGCTTAGTGTGCTGTTTTCAGGTGCATCTCCAAGCAAATTCCACACTCGCAGGCAATATGTGTGCTTCTGAGATGCATCTTAACGTTATAACCTTCTCGAAAGTCTAGCGTTTGTACTTTCAGCTCTTAGAAATTACAATCGATCAGGCAAGTGCTTGACTCACTGAAAGCAATTGACATGTGCTGTGTTGTGCTAAGTTAAATCATGTTTCGGTTATTAGCAATGCAATGATCAGACAAATGAAAATAGTGCTTTCTTACATGCATGCATATTACCTGATCTAAAGTCTGTCACGCGCTTAAAGCAATAGCTGTTGCAGAACTTCCAGTAGATTGCAGAATTACATGAGCTGTGCTACCGCTGATGTGTCTATCTATTCAAGGTGCATGTTTACTGACATCTACATTGGTACTCGCGTTTATCAGATAAAATTGGTACAACGCTGCAGTGTGAAACATCAGGGGAAATGGAATCAAGGATGAACGGACAGTGAACGATAGCCAGTGATACATTTGACCTAAAGTAGATTGATCTTCTGGTCAATAGTGACGTCATGCAGGCTGTGGCTGCATATTTCAAGCGCATTATTAACACAGTCACCCAAAACCGCGCCACGAATGGCAGTCCCCGGGACAAGGGAAAGAAAAGAAGGAAATCAGACTGCAAACATGATGGTGACGTTGGTAATGAAGCTGTAGATAGTGATGATGATGAAGAAGAAGAGTTTCCAGAAGTATTTGGTGACGATATCACAGATGTGGCCAGATATAACGATATTGATTCCAGGCAGCAAGGAGATCACTTGAAAATTCTGTCATCCAGGTTTAGTAACGTAAGCAGTAATAGTCTACCAGAGTCGCCCAGAAGACCCACCTGGTTAGAAGATAGAGAAGGGATATGTTTTGAAGTCCCTACATACAGGAAAGTTAGTATCGTATCCATAACTCCTTCAGAAATATCAGAAAGTGCCTGGGCGGAGGTCTTTGATTATGATACGTCGGGCAGAAAGATTAGCCTTGTGTCTGTCGCTTCATCTCTGGATCTTCCCTTTGCCGATGCCTTATCAGAAGACTTTGATACAGATCTACAGTTGAAACCTGGACAAGTAAGACATGATGTTTGCCACGTGATACATGAAGTTACCCCAGAGGCGTCAAGCAATGTTTCTTCTCCAGCTGAGACACCTATACTGTCTCGTGCTTCCATGGATACACAACAACATACACGTGATTCGAAAGCGTCACCATTTACAGAAGCAAACAAAGCATTTGACCAGGTCAGATTAAGTAACTTTGGACCAACGGTCTCCTCAGCTACTTCAGGGGTGGAAGACGCCATGCTCTACTCAAATAATGAAACTGACTGCAGTGATTTATCATCATCAGCAAAGCAAGCAAATGAATGCTTGAACTCGATTACCCAGTTGCTACAGAACCATAATCATCCAATCGACTTGCAGCCGAATGCGCCCGACAAAGGTGCAACATCAAGTAATCCAAGACAGGAAATGGGTTTATCAGAGAATCAAACAAATTCCGTATCGGAATGTTCATTGAGCTCTAACGTGTTCATAAACGGAATTGATGCCATCGTTGAACGAGACCACTTGCGTTTAGGCGTAGAGTCGGATACAGGGCACGAGGATGCAACACAGGTTATCACTTTATTAGAGAAATCTGGTAATAATTCAAATTCTGTACTGCAAGAATGTAGCCCTTCTAACCACCCACCAGAACAGGTAACAGAGGCTGCGTCGACTTTGGCAATCATTGTTGAAAAGGCATGCCCGCTTTCCAGCGAGATCTCATCAAATTTTTCACAATTCAGAGAAACGTATGACCATGACACAAATCTGGAACCGGCTGCACCATACTCCGAAGCTACATCTGTTCATCCTGACTTTAATTCTCACAACACTTGTGATAGCGAAACCCTTATTGATGTAGATAAGTCAACATCACCAGCTTCTGAGTTAGATCACTGTCAACACCTGCGCCAAGAAACTATGGATCTGTGCTGCTCAAACAGGAGCGCTGAACGTCTAACACAAGAACGCTTTTCCGCCACAGTTGAGCAATCTGTACCAGATAACAATTGTGCCAGCACCCCTTTCAAGCAAACCGCTCCTGTAATCCCAAAACCATTCCCTCAATCCCTGACCAAACCAACCCCCGTTCCCAATGAACAGTTTAGTGGACCAGCACAAACAAACATAGAAAATCATCCTATAAACATTAACCATATCACCGAAACTCAGGCACAGACCGGTAGTTTATTTTCTCGGTCACAGCCATCAATCACTGCAAGTACTTGTAACAGCGACTGCATTAGTGAAACACCACTTCTGAAAGACCAAACTATTTATGCTGATAGCGCTCATGAGCTTGCATCAGTAAGTCAAGACTTACCAACTTCACAATCACAGCACGAAATTTTAGAATCTGTGTATAGCCCTGAAACTGACCACGGAATTTCAGAACCAGAAAGGGCTCTTTCACGCGAAAATATCAGCAGTACGATCCAACAGCTTCCGGAACAAGATGGCATAAAGAGCCGCAATAAAAAGAAAGTTCTAGAGAATTGCAATAAAAAGGAAGCTTCCTCCGATAAAGATGCAGCCTCGAATAATCCACAGACTAGTATTAACGTTTCAGTGGCAGACACTGGTATAGAAGACTTGCTCGATACAACAAACCAGACATCTCCACAATGTTTAGAGTTATCGCCTTTGAAAATGAAAAGCTCAGATTCAAATGTAACAGATTCTGTCACGACCGAAGCAACAATGAATCTCCAGAATGAATCAGAGACAGAATATTATAATACCGAAACTATCTATATGAATACCGAGAACTATTACACATTGGCCATACCGGTGAATAATGATGGTGACAACGTAGACAGCTACATCTGTGTTATAGCAAATAATAAATGTAATGACAGCGCCGGTGAAGATTCAGATGACGGAGATGATGGATACGATATCTGTGTCTGCGGTCTTGACGATGATAACAACTCTGATAGTAGCGATGACTCATCAGACGAGGAGTTCGTAAATCTGATGAAGAACTCGAGGTTCAAGGTTCTGCCGGTGATATATGAAGATGATGAGCACGGAGAAAATGATTTCTACAGACGTGACGAACATGAGGATGAATTTCAAGATGCCTGGGAATACTATTCTCCAGACACGGTCACCAATGCTGACATCTTCAAAGATTATTTGCTAAACAAAATTCACGCCCGAGTTATTAATGTTGATACCGCAAAAACGGAAGTGGAAAATGGTTGCATAACCTGTTGTAACAATACAATTACTGACGTTAAAACGAAATCACCGACGTATGATGACAAGCTGGCGTCGATCTCCAAGCGCAAAAGTTGTAAAGTGATTTTGCAAATGCTGTCCAAATTAGGGATGTCTCAGAGTTACTACCGCCATTTCTCCCTACCTGGTCTCAAGCAAGTCATCAAGGTCGTATTCGCAAGCCTGAGTTTGTACAAAGGGAAGAACTTAACACCGGAAGCAGGTCGTATCCTTCTGGCTTCCTCTCTCAACCCCGTGGTCAATGTTCTCGAACAGGTACAGGATGCCTTGATTTAGAGTGATGTGCGTGATCCTAATTCTTCCTTTGAGCATTTGACCCTAGCTGATTTTAGTTTGAAACACTGCATCTTTTTTTGCTGTTGGTTTTTTTGTTCCCTTGTTTGCTGTAAGAAAAAAAACTTTTCATTTAATAACCCAGTTATCATTTTTTTTTTAAAAATTCATGTCACGCCAGTAGGATGGCATCATACAGTACACATGGATCCCAATGATTATGTCGTATTGGCAAGTGCGTTCTGGTTGACATATGGCATAAAAAGTAGTCCCATAGTAAGTTCTGCCGTAGGGCAATGAAATGTTAGAGACTTCATAATACTAGGTCCAGCATCGAGAAGTGCGTTGACCAGGTCCCTTCCTCGCTGCCTTTTCCTTCCCTAACTCAGAGTCAGGTACCCATTTACAACTGGGTACACTGGAGCATGTCGGTACCCTGATTCGAGCCCGGAACCTTTGCCGCGAGAGACCAGCGCTCTAACCACTCTGCCAGTCGGACACTCATAGGGCATATTTTAGTTAAAACAAGAGTTGTCAACCTTTCTCCTGCCTTGGACTCTCTGATAGTCCGGTGAAGTCTACGGATCACATTTGATTGTCCGTGAAGGCTACGGATGACATTTGATTGTCCGGTCAAGGCTACAGATCACATTTGATTGTTCGGTGAAGGCTACGGATGACATTTGATTGTCCGGTCAAGGCTACAGATCACATTTGATTGTTCGGTGAAGGCTACGGATGACATTTGATTGTCCGGTCAAGGCTACAGATCACATTTGATTGTCCGTGAAGGCTACGGATGACATTTGATAGTCCGGTCAAGGCTACAGATCACATTTGATTGTCCGTGAAGGCTACGGATGACATTTGATTGTTCGGTGAAGGCTACGGATCCCCTATTAGGAAGCATAATGAAAATGTTTGGATACACATAATAAAAAGATACATCATTAAGCTGGCATATAAGTCATACTGACATACAAAACAAGCTGTAAAAATGATATTGTTCTTTAAATGCAAAACTGTAGAATAATTTTTTGAGTAAAAATAATGGTGAAAATAACATTCAAGTTTTTAGCTTATTTACACGGACCCCCAAGACTCCATTCATAGACCACCCAAGGGATCCGTGAACAAAAGACTAAGGTAGGGTTTGGCATAGGTTGTACACCAGGAGTAAACTATATGGTTTTATATTTGTGTGCTGAAGTAAATTGGGTGTATTTTTTAACAAGACGTTATTAAGATTAAATTTTCTTAAACCGTTTTACTATGATTAAATTGCGTCTAATTTTTTTCAAGCCTTGTTTCCTAGCTTTTTGTTTGGAAATATATCATAGCTATAACTCTGCACACTGCATATTTACCTGAAGCATCTCTTGATTGCGTAGAATAAACGGATTGAAATAGTACGACATAATCACCAATGTGGAACTGATGGTAATACTCAGACAAGTGTCAGTGTCAGTGGAACAAGCGGTGAGAAGAATACGGTGGCTATGGATTACGGTAGGACAGGTACTGTGTTGAGGAAACATGTTGGTAGAATTACTAGACAATCCATGTTCTGGAACCCCCCAGGTAAGTGGGGTAGAGGGAGACCTAAAAGCACATGGCAAAGAGAACGTTGGAACAGACATTAAACTGAAGAAAAGACACGGAAAGAAATTGAGTTGATGGCACAGGACAGGAAGAAATGGCATGAAATAGTTGAAGACCTATTCTCCTTGGGACACTAACAGTTCTTGATTGTTCCAAGTGATATAAAGGTTCACAGATTTAGTAGTTGTGTTACAAATAATTTGAATCGATTTCCAAGTGATTAGAATTTTATTTATAATAAATGTTCACAGAACTAGTAGTTGTGTTTTAAATAATTTGAATCGATTTCCAAGTGATTAGAATTTTATTTATGATAAATGTTCACAGAACTAGTAGTTGTGTTTTAAATAGTTTGAATCCATTTCCAAGTGATTAGAATTTTATATATGATAAATGTTCACACAATTAGTAGTTGTGTTATAAATAGTTTGAATCGATTTCCAAGAGATTAGAATTTTACATATGATAAATGTTCACACAATTAGTAGTTGTGTTATAAATAGTGTGAATCGATTTTCAAGTGATTAGAATTTTATATATGATAAATGTTCACACAATTAGTAGTTGTGTTATAAATAGTTTGAAACGATTAAAGACTGCACCCAGAGAAGTAGATTTGTTTTCAAATCCAATAGGCGTTAAGTTTCCTAGTATTTTTTATTATAATTATTAGCATCATCATCAGTAATCTGTAGTAGTGTTAATAACAACAGAGGTTGCAGCACAGCAGTTGTTTGTGTATTTGTTAGAGTTATGGTTGTTGTAAGAATTTCTATAGCTTTCATTTTCTCTTTTCCGTATACATTGTCTTTTCAATCTTGAAACCACACTGTAGAACACGTGTTAAGAACAGACAAACTAGGAAACTGCCCATTATATTCAAAAAGTATTTAAAGAACAAACATTAATGCAAAATGGATAGTGAGGGGATGTAAATGTCTGATGAAATTCTATTAACACATGTTGCTGTTATGAAATAAACAGTAAATTAAATATTAACTCAATCACATAATGTTTTCTTCTCTTTCCGGCTATTTTTCGTTATATTAAAAGTGAAATTGTTAAAACAACGTGTACACAAATACCTCATAATTTTTAACCCCTATTTTCTTAAGTTATCAATTACACAGTATTCTTAAGCGGACTGGTTTTATAGCTATTCAAAACAACATTTATTAATTCCATTAGCTTTTATTGTTAAGCGGACTGGTTTTATAGCTATTCAAAACAACATTTATTAATTCCATTAGCTTTTATTGTTTCATTTATTATTAACCGTTAGGGCTGTTACATATGTTGCTTTTTATTGCTTATTTGCTTGCATGGATTAACACGAAACAATTGAATGTAATAGGCGTAGTAATTGCATCCATTCTTCATTTTTTTTTTTTTTTTTTAGATTATTTACTGAGATACCATGTTCTTCTTTTATTCTGTCTGAAACATTGAAAGCATTTATATGTCTTAATCTGGTTTGGTTTGGTTTGGTTTGTTTTTTAAGGGCCATCTTCACTGCACACGGAAAACTCTATAAGTGCTCCGATTAGATCCCTTAGATCACACATGGAGGATGTCGGCACAATGCACGAACTCTGTAGCAGCGGCGAAGATCCCAATGTGTGTACACATTAATCACGCATTCTATAAATATTTTTGTGGTGTGTAGGTTTCCTAATTTTTTTTTAAATTATGTATGGCCTACTCCTTACGATTCCCAACTGCCGAGGGATTTTTAGCGTGTGCTACTTGCGCATCCAATATCAATACCCAGGAAATCAAGGGGAAGTGCGACATCATGATGAACCACAGCTTCTGAAAAAAAAAAATTATTTCTTCACTTGTATTCTCCCTGTGCTGGGATAAAACCTGGTACCTTATATCTCTGAGTTACTCCGACCCCGTGTCCTAATCTAAGACGCCGCTACCTCTTGTCTCATATCTTCGACCTATTATTTCAGCATACTTTTCTCCTAACAGCCACCTATGATTTCATATTCCACGATCGATTATTTGAGCAAACATATCTCCAACCAGCCATATAAGACTGCTTAATGACATCTCTTTTCAAAAATCCACACCAGTTGCCATACACTTTAATGGTCCTGACCACCATAGTCCCATCGACATCCAGGTCACTGCGATCAGATCCTGCTCCTCTGACACTGCTAGCCGAGAACAGCTTGAGCAACGTTGTATCCATCGTATGGTGTGTCTAAAACCAGCTGGTCTTAACACCCTACACACCTTTGTCCGAGGTGACCCTTTCCACTCCTATTCTATTTTGACCCTTTCCATTTTCAATTTTTCTATTTCTCCGTCGCCCATAAATAATATTTTTTTAACTTTTTTTTTATGTCTCGATTTTTAATTAATTATTTATTTATCTCCAACTGATTCTCTCCTCTTCTATCCGCAGTCCTCCTTATTATTACGTTTGGGTAGTTTCTTGTTCAGTTTCATTTTTTAGCTTCTTAGTATGTACTGTTTACATCCGGAAGTAGCAGTTATTTCCTTTTCTTGTGACGCACTCTCCCTTCGGCAGGCATGCTAGGTCTTAGCTGCCTTTAGGGAAGTACCCAGGTTTTATTTTTACATTTATTTAGATTCTTATATGTCCTATCTAGCCCTCACTTTCTTTCCTTTCCCTGACGAAGGCATTGTCGCCGCAACGTTGGCTATTTTATGTGTCTTTTGTCCTCGTAAGACGAATCACCTTTTTTCATTTTTTTTCATACTCATCTATTATTTCAGCATAATTGTCTCTAAAACAGCCACCTATGACTTCATATCCCACTATGGGTTATTTGAGCAAACATATCTCCAACAATATATGATTGCATATGCAACGATCTATTATTTCAGCACAACTTTCTCCGAAATAGCCATATATAATAACATGTTCAAAATTCCCATAGTCAGCTATGACTAAAGGGGCAATTTTTATTATTATTATTATTATGACCTCTACACCTTACGGTAGAAGGGGAACAACTAAGTAAGTAAGTATTATTATTACTAGCAATAACCTGTCGAACTTGACGGGTTTTTTAATTATAGTGTGCTGTTTCCGTTCCCAGATGAGCAGATAGAAGTACATTCTTAATAGTGTTTTTGGTTTCTTTCCATTATACAGTGTTATCAAACTGTTCATGAACACCGTCATTTGAACGCTTTTCTTTGTTGATTGTAACTATTTTCGGGAGAGTATATATAATGGAAACAATACAATTTTTCACCACGGTTGCATTCCTCAGCAGTGACCAACGTACACGCGGCGAGAATTATGTTATTTTAGATTCAATTTGAAAGTTCTTTGATGACAACATTTCGTGTGAAAGTGCGTGGATTGTTTTCAAAGAGTGTTCCCTGATAATAAGTGGTTTTCTTTGTCGAGCGCTACTAATTTCGTGAAAGAATATTTAAAAAAAAACCAAAGTATTTGTTTTATATAACACCCACGCCGCGCAAGTTGCACACCGTGCGTTGCGCACTTTTTTTTCTGGCGCGAGTTACTATTTTGAGTGAGACCGACCGACGTAACATACATCGGTAATTATGTTAGTTGGGACAAGTGTAAAAGACCGTCATAAGACGGGAATTAAATTCAAAAGCACCAATACCTAACGGCAATTTTACTTATTCAAAAGTATTATTTTTTTTTTAACCACTGTGCATCACCACAGTTCTATAAATATGTTTGTGCACACCGTCATTTGCGCACTTTTCTGTGTCGAGTGTTACTATTTTCGGGAGAGTACATATAAGGGAAACAATACAATTAATGTCTAACTTTCAACCAAAGTTGCATCCCTTAGCGCTAGTGACAGCAAAAAGCTAGGATGTATATACAGGGTGTCCATAAAAGATTGTACCCTTTTCAAAAAATGTATTCTCGGCCCCATGACGTGCTACGAGGATGCTTTCTATCACAAAAGTAAGATAATCTCTGCAAGTTTTTAAGCATACTTTACAAAGACTCAAAAAAGTGCGCATACGCGCAGCGGGTATTTCAAGTGAAACGTTCGCAGTTGAGTTGCAACCGATAATTGTTACATGTCTCTCAACAGACTGGTCAAGTAGGTGAAAAAAAAAAGAAATAGGTACATTCTTTTTGAGTCTTTGTAAGGTATGATTAAAAACTTGCAGAGATTATCTTACTTTTGTGATAGAAAGCATCCTCGTACCACATCATGTAGCCGAGAATAATTTTTTTGAAAAGGGTACAATCTTTTATGGACACCCTGTATATATTGATTATTATTCAAAATGTGAAGGTCTCAACATTGAAACATTTGGCAAACTTGCTTTAGTTTTATAACCTTTACACGTTTTACACGTTCGACCTACTACTGTCCGTGTGCCACATTTTATGTGATTCTGTAACTTGAATTGCGAAATTTGGAGGAGAAAGAGGGACGGTGGGGGCAGATCATATCCTGTGTCCCTGCCTTCTCTTATCTTTTCAGCTAAAGCCAAGGGACCCGTGGCTTAAAATGCGGAAGTTATCACGTTGTTCTGTGAGCTCTGGAATGAGTAATCTGTTTTTATCATATGTTTTTAATTACAATTTCAACCGTTTGCTTTATTTTGCGTACGAGTTTTGAATATTTTACATATTACAAACGCGGCCAAGAAAAAACGCATTGTCAGCACTATATTGTCCCCGGTGATAAATGAGTAGCTATCGGAGCGTCTTCTTCATGAGATTGTGTACTATACGTAGAAAGATTGGTGGTTCTTAACCATTCTAGTGTCATGGATCCCTTTCATTGCCTGGTGAAGGCGACGCACTCCTTTGGTTGTCCGGTTAAGGTTATGTACCTCTTCTTAGAAAAACAAAATTTAGCATACAAATATTACGAGTACATTTTTTTACATAGAAAAATCTTTCAGCATACATATAGTCTCTCCGAATAAAGATCTTGGTGAAAAAAAGTCTAATTTTTAGATTATGTACATGGACCGCTATTATCCATTCATGGACAACTACCCCCCCCCCCCCCTCCTTTCCAAGGGGTTCATAGACCACTTGTTAACAAACTCTTCTCTAGATTGAGCGAATCTCAAAATAATGAAAAACACTCTGATATAATGAAGACATATATCCCATTTTTTCCGTGACTTCATGAAGAAAAACTCCTTTACAAATGAAGGATCATTCACCGGGAATCTAGGAAAATATCATCTTAATGTTAATAAACGTCGGCTTTAATATTACAATAACCAAATAGCAAGGGAAAAAAATAGAATGACACCTTTAAATTACCAAAACAAATTGTAAGGCATGTATCATGAAACAGAATGCTTTCTTTGAAATACAACCATATTTCAATACAAGAAATATAAAATAGAATGTCTCATTTAAATTACACCAATGAAATAGCAAGGAAAAAACATGCAAAAGAATGACGCCTTTAAATTACAAAAGCCAAATAGTAAAGCAAGAAACATGAAACAGAATAAATCCTTTAAATTACAACAACGAAACAGCACGGTAAGAAACGCACAACAGAGTAAATCCTTTAAATTACAACAACGAAACAGCGCGGTAAGAAACACACAACAGAATAAATCCTTTAAATTACAACAACCAAATATCAAGACAAGACAAATACAATGGAATAACTCATTGAAATACAATAACCAAATAGCAAGATAGAAACATACAACAGAATAAGTCCATTAAATTACAAAAACGAAATAGTGAATTACAACTAAACAGAACTCTAAGAAACATACAACAGAATAATTCCGTTAAATTACAACCAAATATAAACATAAAATAGAATGACTCATTTAAATTACAACAACCCTATAGCAAGACAAGATACATATTATATAATAAATCCTTTAAATTACAGCAACCACATATCAATGCAATACACAAACATCGAAATTATTCCTTTAAATTACAATCAAATATCAAGACACTAAACATACAACAGAATGACACTTCTGCATAACAGCAACCAAATAGCAAGGCAAGAAACATACAACACAAATTTTAAAGGGGTGATCACAGACGGATGTTTGTCAAATACTGAGCCAAATATCCGCGATTTTGTAATGATCTATGTAAACCTCCTAAAGATCCATCAGGTTTAATTCAATCCAGTAGTTTGTCTTCCTTGTGTAACATAAAGCTCCAACTGTTACTCGACAACGGTTTCTATTATATCTTTTTTCTCCTCAGCTCTGCCAAAGAAACTCCTTAAGCCTTAGCTTCCTTTTCCGCAGCTCGTCTCCAAGTTCTCTTTGACTTCCACGGTGTTCTCTTCCTCTACCGGTTCCAATCAAGAACTTGTATGGTGTAACTGATTTGTTCTTTTTTTAAGGGTGTGTGCTATCCATTTCCACTTTCTGTCTTTAGTCTCAACGCCCTCGCTTGTTCGGTTCTATTCCGGATTTTATTACTACATCCAGCGTTGCCACTCCATTGGTGGATTCACCTAGATCTAAGTTTTTTTTTTTTTTATGGTCCCGTCTAGGTGTCATTCTCCTTCATTAGTTGAACAACGCCACCTAGATTTGGTCCAAAATAGCCCAAGTCGCCGATATCTAGGCTTTTTTTTTTTTCAAAATCAGAATGGCAACGCTGACTACATTTGGCCGTTTGATATAGTGTGGTGAAGTGGGATGTTATAAATATTTATAGGGGACTTAGTGTACTGACTGAGATCAGCTGTGAAGGTATCTATATCTAATAAGAGTAGTGTATTATAGATAACCTTACTTGCTGCCACATATATATATATATCTCAGTCAGAATTATTCTGGAATAGTGTGATGACTACGTTGTATGTCTAGGGTATGTGTATGATGAAGTGTAAGTCATAACAACAACAGACAGATAAACAATTTAATTTATTCCACCACACCTGACAACACTGTGACACTCACATACATAAAACACTCTACAAGGATATCTTAAAGGAGTCACTGATAACTTTTCAAATAACAATATGTATTCATTGCTGTCATGAATGAATATGTGTCCTGATTCAAATACAAAGGGAACAAGGAATCACAATTAATTTTAATTACAAGTTATTGTGATGATATCCGATATTTCACCGATCAAAATATAGCATCTAGTAGTTTGTAGGTATAAAATAACATAGGTATTACCACACCACCAAAAGACTAGTTTTATTTCTCGGTTCCTAAAGGGTTAACGCGTAAAACGCCGATAGTTGAAAATGCCAATGTGACGTTACAGACTTGCAAGCCTTACCCAAAATGCATGCGTGAAAGTTAGTGTAGTTAGAAATCGTGTATTTCTTGGAAAAGACAAGGGAGAGAACGGGGGAAATGCATAGACCCTGTTTGAATTTCTAAACTGAAACTAAATGGCCTAAACGAGCGATAGGAAAAATAAAGACTAGAAATGAAGATTAAAATGCTACTAATTAGTTGTTAAATATATAATATGCGTTAGTCTAAATATTTTAGCCTACTGTAGAAAGAAAGATATGTTATTTGAATAAATATACAGGAAAGACGAAAAGGGTAAAAATAATAGCTAGAAGTGTGAAACCTGATGCATTAGATGACAAAACGGTAGAATAAGTAAATATTTTCATTCTGGATTAACATGACTTAGATAATACTAGCGATATGGTAGAATGAAGACATATAAAGACGTGCCTGGGATTTCTTTACGAAGCTAGCCATATTGAGGCCATAGAAAGGGGTGTCTCCTGATTTGAAAATTGTAGGTTAGCTTTTGAAAATAGACGCGTAGGAACGGAAGTCACCTGATTGGTTGAGGAGCATAACTAAGAAAGTGAAATAAATACTCAGAAAGACGAGCGTTCCTTGCCACTTTCAATTTAAACTTTCACATGTAAAGTTAATAACGTTTACAGACAAGTGTGTTCAGATGCCTTCGCTGTTCTGTTATTCAGCAGGAGATCTTGTGTGACCATTTATGGCCTGTAATTTACTTACATAGTGAAAAAATTCGATATTTCGAGTTTCTGGGTGTGAAACTGAAGTGAGCCAGTCACGTTGTTGTTCAACCCTGGTAACTGTTCGAGGCCATATGATTTGAGGGCCCTACCTTATCTTGAATCCTGAAAGCTGAGCAGTGCTGTGAGGAGGAAGACTTATAACCAGGACATCGCAGAATTTTCGACACCTATCTTAAGATAAGCCCTGTGTTTTGGGGCCTTGTGAATTCACTGAACTATTCTCCACAATTTGATATTTCAACCAGATTAAATAAAATGATGACAGTAGTGATTCCCCAAAATATGTGCTTTAGTTTGGACTAGAGTATTACAACAAGAACACTTCCTAGTCAGAAATAAAAGGACTTTAGTAGTGAAACTAGATTGTGTGTAACTGTATATAAATGTTTAATCTTAATGTTTTTTATGAATCAACTCAATTATACTTAATACATTTGAAAACAATTGTTCAGACCAAAATTCAATAGGGGGTTGTTTACTTAATTGTTTATTAACCTTAAAGTGTGGTTGTTGTTATTTTCTGCACATGCATTGCATATACCCTAGACACGTAGCTACACAACATCCATACATTATAACATATAAATTGGGGATAACATACATAGCGGGTGGTAGTCATTGGTGGAAGCAAGACAGGTTTCCTGACATATAGTTAAAAGGTAAACTTCCTCAGGAGCTAGCATAGCTGACTTCACATCTGCTACACATATATATATATAAGTAATATCGACCCACCACAGTTATATGTACAGAATTTCTCAATATGAATATTGTAGTGACATATATTATTAAAAGTATCCTATGTGTGTCAGTTGTGTAGTAGTAATATGAGGTAATACTGGTTTTGTTTTGTTCAAGCTCTGTTGGTATTTGTCATCATGACTTCAATAGTTTGTCTTTATTGGAACTAGTATTGGAGATGTTCTCAGTTCCTGATATTAAAACAATTTACTTCCCCTCTTAAGTTTATGTTACAATGTTATTTTAAGATGGGGGTACATAATTTTGAGCTCAGCTGGCCACATCAGCTTATCTTGCGTGATGGCGGCAGGAAAAGACTCCTCTGCTCGATTTCTCCCCTGTGCTCTGGAGACACCTCACTGATAGCTAAATGGACCAAGGAGTATGCTGTCCGACTCTGGATTCAGCAAGGCTCTGACCAGGTGCTGCTCAATAACGTCAAGACCACGGTCCCTGAAAACAAGAAGGATGTACCTTCTACTTCACAACTAATTGATACTCTAGTTCTACACTGAGCACAATACATCACAAACATTGAGTTCAGAGTGTTAGGCCAACTGTCAGCTTCATCTGAAATACTTTATACCAGTATTAACCTCCTTAATGGTTACTACGCCTCTGCAATTCCAGCATTATTTCTTTCTAGTCAATCATCTAGGTGTCAGTGTACTGTTTGGCCATTCCATGCCGTTTTACTTTCCTCCGACACCTTCTGTTCAGGTTGGAGCATTATAGGCTTTACATCATGTTTGCTACTGAACTACACATATATACAGGCATAAATTAACAATTCACATTCAATTTTCATTAAAAGATACTGAATGTTTCAAGCTTACCACAATTCATAGAATAAACACAGATACGTTGACTAGCAATGAATTCTGGCACAAATACTGGCACAAATTCCCATCTGCTTATGTTCCAGGCTTTTATTTAGCAAAAATATGAGCTGGCTTCAACGCACTGTTGCTTTATCAAGCTTATTTGAACTAGTGGTCTCGAACTAACGCTCCTAAGTGAGTATATCAGCGAGTCTGGCCAATGGAGCCACGTTTCGACAAGTGTTTGAAAAAAATTTTACCTTCCTACGTCTCCCCTAACAACCAAAGTTAGTATTTATAGTCCGACCAATCGTGTTTAGTCTTATATTTGTTGCGCTCCAATCAATTTGGAGTTTACATGGTAGGCTATTTCCGTACGCAAGGTTTTTTCAAACACGTTATAAAAAATTTTTATGAGCAGAAATGATTTCATGCTGTCAGGCATCCCCACTATTATATTTTGGTTATAACTTCTTAATTCCTAGACTATTTGCGTAACGTTTTACATATTCTTTGTCAGCAAGCCCTAAGGAACCCAAATATACAAATTTAAAAGAGCTAAGTGGCTGCGTTCAAAATATGCAATTTCTTCTACCTCCTGTTTCGAAGATGTGCTGTCTGGGTACTGTAATGTTTTCAAACGTAAACCCATCTAATGTTATCTTTTCTAATAAGCGTTTTTCGTGATTTTAAAACCTAACTCTGGGAAGGTTAGTGTTTTTATCACTGTCCGTCCGAAAAAGTTAGTGCATGTGGCCTTACACGCGTGATAGTAGTAATTGTGTATCGCGTTACGCTTGTTGGGGTGGCATTAATAGCGAGACGCGTGTTTAATTTTGCATGCGTTCGGCTTTCTGCCTCTCCCTTCTCTCTATCCTGCTTTATCTGTCTTTTAGTTACGCTGTGTATAAAATGGAATGAATGAAATATTAAAATTAGGTCATTGTTCAGCTTGCGTATCTCAAATGTTTTTCCAAGAAATACAGCACACGTTTCATTGAAGAAAGCGGGTAATAATATAGTAGGCTTTTACTATCAACGTGAAAGCGTTACAATTTGCAGACGAAGCATAAAACAAAGGGGGATTTCGAGTACATTCCTTGTGACAGCACTGTTATTTTACCATTGCTCTTTTCTTTATTAGAATTTATTTGTTAAGCTTTACATTTACCTTTTAATTTATATATGTGGATTAGAATATTTCACGACACCTCCCCTCTTAAAACAGACATCCCATGTCAGTCCTTTATTCTATATACACATAGATAAATGTAAGTCAACTTGACTTTACTCTGCTGTGGTGCTATCATGGTTTTATGTAGTTGGGTCCATTCAGAGTAGGCACTACTCATGAAATCTGCCTCAGACTTCTACAACCAATAATATATTTCGGTTATGTTACTGAACAGCCGCAAGTGTGAATGCTTGTCTTAATGCTGCTTCGCAACCCGTATTCACCATTTCTCTTCTCTGAGTCTGCGCAATGACATGTCCAGAGAACATTATATTTCTCTCAAAATGTACGTTATGAGGAGATAACATATACCTGGTGATAGCAGAGTTTTCGTAGTGGGTCCCATAATCTTCTTATTATCCTGTATGAAACATTCGGAATATCCTCAATCAAAGAGGCAACTCAGGGATTCATTACGTTCCTCCGAAATGTTTACATCCAACAATTTTCTCATCATTCTAGAGAAGACACTAGGCGCATTCTTCAATCCAAATGGCAATCTATTAAACTCATAGTGTCCTTCTGACGTACTAAAAGCTAGGTATGGTCTAACCTCAGGCTTTACTGGAATCTGATAGTATCCTTTACTCAAATCCACTTTTGAGAAATATTTAGCTTTATTTAGTCTGGCAAACAGCTGATTTGTATCCGGCAATGGATCCACCTGTCCTTCTGTAATAGCATTCAGTCTCCTGTAATCTATACAGAGTCTATGTTCTCCAGAGGGCTTCCTTAAGAGTACAACACCGGAACT
Source organism: Oreohelix idahoensis (assembly GCA_024509875.1). NCBI lineage: Eukaryota > Metazoa > Mollusca > Gastropoda > Stylommatophora > Oreohelicidae > Oreohelix > Oreohelix idahoensis. Next base: position 95,911 of record JAMPIV010013853.1, on the reverse strand, counting down.
ATACGAAGATTCACTGTGCGAAATAATTCCTTCCTTCAACAGATAGTCTATCTCTTCCTTCAAAGCTTTCTCCTTAGCAAACGGAATCGAATATGGTTTCATACAGACAGGTGTGGGGTCTATCAGTTTCATATCATATTCCAATAGGTTTATATGCCCTGGTCGGTCTGTTAACACCTCTGCATGATTATTTAGAACCTGTTGCACTCTCTCTTTCTGAGTTTTCGTTAAATGTGTACTGATTTTCACCTGTGCTGCTGTCTCACAGGGGTGTAATGGATATTCAAATGATGAAAGTGGTTCCTTTTTCATCTCCATGGCGATGGACAAGGTCAACAAGTGTGTCTCTTCCTGATGTTCTCTTTCCAAATATTTCTTCAGGAGATTCACATGATAGATTTTTTCTTTCCCCTTCTTATCTATCTTATAATTTGTTCTAGACACCTTCTCTAAAACTGTATATGGACCCTGCCATCCAATTTGTAACTTATTCTGACTCCCGGGCAAAAGAAGCAGTACTTTCTCTCCCACAGCCAAATTTCTGTCTTTCGCCTTCCTGTTATAATAGGCAGCATGTTTCTTCCTGGCTTGTTTCAAATTTTCATTGGCAAGTTTCCAGCCAGTTTTTAAACGAGTGGTCAGCTCATTCACATATTGGTATGAAGATGTAATGTTTTCCTCTGCCTTTTCATCAGTCCACGTTCTTAACAAAGCTACATATGGACCTTTAATTGTGTGGACCTATTTGTCCATGCACCGGTATGGTCTCTTCCACTCGAAGCTTTATAGTGATGATTTTTTCTCCCAGAATTATCATGCACAAAACGACCGCTACCAATTTTTCTTTTGGGGCTTTCTCCCCACTTAAAATTCTTGATGAGAGATTTCCTCTCTACATCCTCTTCCTCCAGTTTGTTTAAGTCCGATTGAGGGATTTTCGGCTTATCCTGGGGTAAGACATCTCTTTGCACTCTCCGCATAGTGGCCATTGTAAAACAGTTAAGTGAAGCTTGTCCGTGAAAAGGGGCTTCCCATTCCATTTGGTCCACTTTATCAAATCTATTTTTCTTTTTATTATCAGGCCTAATTTTGCCTCGTGGCGTGTCCAGGTCCTGATCCATGTTCCCACTTGTGGGTGTTCCCTCATGTGCTATGCTACACCTTTCTACAAAATTCTCAATGTCCCATCTTGCTTTAGGCCAATAATAATTGTGAGCCACCTTTTGAATGATGGTACCTATCTTCTCATGGTCCCCATCTGGTTTCACATGTAGGCTCCTTATTAAGTCTGCCCTATATCTTTTAGCAAGTACCAGCTGTCCCTGACCTTTGGATCTAGCTCCAGTCTTCCTATACATCAACTTGTTTTTCATGTAAAAATCTCCCTTGCCTGGAGTTGTATGACAAGTTGACAATTTTCTGAAACAAGGCTTGAGTGTTTTATCCCCAGCCTGTGCCTTCCTCATCTCTTCTGGAGTGGTATCCAACATAATATCCTCCTCCTGTCTTGAGGTCGACCTGACCTGAAGGGTTGCCATATACACAGGTTTCCTTCTGCAACGGTCAGTGTCATGATTGTCCATCTGACAATTTTTACACCACCTTTTTCCTTGGTTGAAAGATTTTCTTTCATCATATTTCCTTTCATCGAATTGTGGGAATTTATTTTTATTTTCATACCGTGGCCTATCAAACTGGTGCTTACTTTTGTTTTGATCCCTAGGATCAAATTTATTAAAGTTCTGTGGTGCCCTAAAGTTATCCACTTGTTTCTTTTTATTACCTGTTACCTCTGCTTGAGCTGCTTGATACCTTTCAGCAACATTTAGCAACTCACCCAGCCTCTCTGCACCTTGTTCCATGAGAAACTTTCTCAGGTCTGGAGCCATGGACTCTCTTAGCTGCTCTATAAGGACCATTTCCTTAAGATCTTGGGTTTTCCCCAGAGAAGTCCATTTCTCCAAGTATGTCTCTATTCGTGCAGAGAACTGGTGATAGGTTTCACCTGACAGTAGTTTAGCATTCCTAAATTTTTTCCTATAAAATTCTGCATTCTTTTCATACCTTAACAAAAGAGCCTGCTTTAGCATGTCATAATTTTCCTGATCACCTCTGCTCATTTTTGCAAAAACTTCATAAGCTGCCCCACGAAGTCCCTGAGATAACTTTAAGCTCCACCTTTCTCTCTCTAACCCATACGTGGTAGCTAATAGTTCATACCTATTTAGGTAGCTCTCTATATCATCGTCTTTCTCAACAAAATGATCTAAATGAAAATTCATAGCTGAGGTTGAGGCTCCTTGGCTGGCAGTGGCATCAGAGGCAAAGGGACTGGCACCATTTTCAGGAGCATGGCCCTGAAACTCAAACTCCCTTAGTCGTAACTCATGTTCCCTTTGTAATCTCTTATCTTCTGCTTCCCTTTCTGCAGTCAATCTTCTTTCTTCGGCTTCCCTTTCTGCAGCTAATTTCTTTTCTTCTCTTTCTGCAGCTAATTTCTTTTCTTCTCTTTCTGCAGCTAATTTCTTTTCTTCTCTTTCTGCAGCTAATTTCTTCTCTTCCCTTTCTGCAGCCAATCTTTTGTCTTCTCTTTCTGCCTCCAATTTCTTAGCCTCAGCCTCAATCTGCAACCTCTTAGTCTCAGCCTCAGCCTCAAATTGTAACTTCTTAATTTCCCTTTCAGCCTCTAACTTTCTTTCGGCTTCAAACCTTCTTTCTTCGCGTTCAATAAATTTGTCACATTCCCTAGTGACATAGGCAACCATAACTTGCCCATCTAATCCTAACTCTTTTGCAGTCTGAACAGCAGCAGATCGAAACTTGGCCAGGTCCGCCATTGTCTATCAGGTAAATTTACACAATGTCTAACCAACAATTCAATCTCTAAATATATATCTAATGGACAACACAGGCACCGTGAGCTCAACCTTATTTAATTCCACCCAAGGATACCTTTTAATTCTTATATTCCCTGAAGTGAATTACCCCCAATATTTTTAATAGGTAAAGATTCAAAATCCCAAGAGCGAGACCCCAATATATGTGGTGAAGTGGGATGTTATAAATATTTATAGGGGACTTAGTGTACTGACTGAGATCAGCTGTGAAGGTATCTATATCTAATAAGAGTAGTGTATTATAGATAACCTTACTTGCTGCCACATATATATATATCTCAGTCAGAATTATTCTGGAATAGTGTGATGACTACGTTGTATGTCTAGGGTATGTGTATGATGAAGTGTAAGTCATAACAACAACAGACAGATAAACAATTTAATTTATTCCACCACACCTGACAACACTGTGACACTCACATACATAAAACACTCTACAAGGATATCTTAAAGGAGTCACTGATAACTTTTCAAATAACAATATGTATTCATTGCTGTCATGAATGAATATGTGTCCTGATTCAAATACAAAGGGAACCAGGAATCACAATTAATTTTAATTACAAGTTATATGTACAGAATTTCTCAATATGAATATTGTAGTGACATATATTATTAAAAGTATCCTATGTGTGTCAGTTGTGTAGTAGTAATATGAGGTAATACTGGTTTTGTTTTGTTCAAGCTCTGTTGGTATTTGTCATCATGACTTCAATAGTTTGTCTTTATTGGAACTAGTATTGGAGATGTTCTCAGTTCCTGATATTAAAACAATTTACTTCCCCTCTTAAGTTTATGTTACAATGTTATTTTAAGATGGGGGTACATAATTTTGAGCTCAGCTGGCCACATCAGCTTATCTTGCGTGATGGCGGCAGGAAAAGACTCCTCTGCTCGATTTCTCCCCTGTGCTCTGGAGACACCTCACTGATAGCTAAATGGACCAAGGAGTATGCTGTCCGACTCTGGATTCAGCAAGGCTCTGACCAGGTGCTGCTCAATAACGTCAAGACCACGGTCCCTGAAAACAAGAAGGATGTACCTTCTACTTCACAACTAATTGATACTCTAGTTCTACACTGAGCACAATACATCACAAACATTGAGTTCAGAGTGTTAGGCCAACTGTCAGCTTCATCTGAAATACTTTATACCAGTATTAACCTCCTTAATGGTTACTACGCCTCTGCAATTCCAGCATTATTTCTTTCTAGTCAATCATCTAGGTGTCAGTGTACTGTTTGGCCATTCCATGCCGTTTTACTTTCCTCCGACACCTTCTGTTCAGGCTGGAGCATTATAGGCTTTACATCATGTTTGCTACTGAACTACACATATATACAGGCATAAATTAACAATTCACATTCAATTTTCATTAAAAGATACTGAATGTTTCAAGCTTACCACAATTCATAGAATAAACACAGATACGTTGACTAGCAGTGAATTCTGGCACAAATACTGGCACAAATTCCCATCTGCTTATGTTCCAGGCTTTTATTTAGCAAAAATATGAGCTGGCTTCAACGCACTGTTGCTTTATCAAGCTTATTTGAACTAGTGGTCTCGAACTAACGCTCCTAAGTGAGTATATCAGCGAGTCTGGCCAATGGAGCCACGTTTCGACAAGTGTTTGAAAAAATTTTACCTTCCTACGTCTCCCCTAACAACCAAAGTTAGTATTTATAGTCCGACCAATCGTGTTTAGTCTTATATTTGTTGCGCTCCAATCAATTTGGAGTTTACATGGTAGGCTATTTCCGTACGCAAGGTTTTTTCAAACACGTTATAAAAAAATTTTATGAGCAGAAATGATTTCATGCTGTCAGGCATCCCCACTATTATATTTTGGTTATAACTTCTTAATTCCTAGACTATTTGCGTAACGTTTTACATATTCTTTGTCAGCAAGCCCTAAGGAACCCAAATATACAAATTTAAAAGAGCTAAGTGGCTGCGTTCAAAATATGCAATTTCTTCTACCTCCTGTTTCGAAGATGTGCTGTCTGGGTACTGCAATGTTTTCAAACGTAAACCCATCTAATGTTATCTTTTCTAATAAGCGTTTTTCGTGATTTTAAAACCTAACTCTGGGAAGGTTAGTGTTTTTATCACTGTCCGTCCGAAAAAGTTAGTGCATGTGGCCTTACACGCGTGATAGTAGTAATTGTGTATCGCGTTACGCTTGTTGGGGTGGCATTAATAGCGAGACGCGTGTTTAATTTTGCATGCGTTCGGCTTTCTGCCTCTCCCTTCTCTCTATCCTGCTTTATCTGTCTTTTAGTTACGCTGTGTATAAAATGGAATGAATGAAATATTAAAATTAGGTCATTGTTCAGCTTGCGTATCTCAAATGTTTTTCCAAGAAATACAGCACACGTTTCATTGAAGAAAGCGGGTAATAATATAGTAGGCTTTTACTATCAACGTGAAAGCGTTACAATTTGCAGACGAAGCATAAAACAAAGGGGGATTTCGAGTACATTCCTTGTGACAGCACTGTTATTTTACCATTGCTCTTTTCTTTATTAGAATTTATTTGTTAAGCTTTACATTTACCTTTTAATTTATATATGTGGATTAGAATATTTCACGACATATAGGAGATGGAAAAAATGCATCTGTGGACTTGACTACATATGCATTCTACTTAGATTGAGGCAATTTACATCTTTTTTTAAAATTACTACTCTAATTTTGGCACGGCACGCATTTTTGAACCTAGACACAACATGTCGATTATACTTGCCGGGACAATAACCAAAGTATGCGTTTATCCGAGAAATATTTGTCAAAAGGGAATTCATTCTGTGCACGTACGGCGCGACATTTAGAATTCGCTAGGTCTGAACTGCCGCTGCATCTCTTAATTCCCTGGGCCTTTCACTTCTGTTATTTTTCTGCTGTTTAGTTTTCAACTTCTTTACTTCTCACGAGTGCATGAAACATACCTTTATGTGTTATATTATTGAGTCCCTGGGTCTGTGTGTCCAGCATTCTCACCACCTTTCCGGGGAAATACGGAAACGGGGCTGATTGCACTGTGCTTTTTATGTGAAATAAATCTTGAACAGCCATTAGAATCATCTAACTTAGAGACCGACAATGTATTTTATTAAAATTTCCCTCATAATTTCACAAGAAACCCGTTAAGAAATTACGGAGAAGTTTAATTCTTTAGTTTCATAGTAAAAGAGTCAGCCAATGCCTTTCACGCACCATTTTTTCAACTTAAACGTTCTAATAAACTAATGGCAGAGGACTGGATTTTTAAAATATGCAACAACAACTAAATCATCACAGGCAGTAATAAAAAAGGCGACCAGTTTTCATTCACGCATCAATTTAGAGCCAAGCGATACTATCCTTCCTATAACCTTGAGACGTCTCAATTTCCTGTGATTTTAGCTTTCGCCATGACAATAAAAAGCACAGGGAAAGTCATTTAACCATGTAAGTGTATATCCTCCAGAAGCAGTATTTTCTTTATATAGCGCTTGCGCAAGGTAGAAACCCAGAAAATCTTTAAGTGTATATTCAGGACACAGATTACCAAAGTTAACCGTACAAAGAATACCGTACATTTACAAAAAGATACTGCGATTATTGGAGCTTAAAGATTTGTTCATTAATATATCTAATTACACTTTGCGTATCCCGAGTTCTCAGTCCTCTAAACGTGCTGAAGATTTTGAAAGTTTAAAGTGCTGGTTTCAATTATTCTCCCATCCTTGTTTTGACGGTAATACTTGCAAATGATCTCCATTCAGGTCCCCCTTTGAGCACCCCGAGACATCGGCTCTAAGTCTTTCTTCAACATCTTTCACGTCTGTCTCCAGTTCTCTTCTCCATGTATTCTTTGGTCTCCCTCTACCTCTCTTTCGCTGGGGGTTCCAGAACAAGGACTGCCTTGTGATGTTATGTAGAAGTTTTCTCAGTGTGTTTCCTATCCATCACCTGACCATCTCATCTCTTCTTCCATTGGCGCTTGTCTGGTTCTTGTTATCTCTTACTTCATTGGCGCTTGTCTGGTTCTTGTTATCTCTTACTCCATTGGCGCTTGTCTGGTTCTTGTTATCTCTTACTTCATTGGCGCTTGTCTGGTTCTTGTTATCTCTTACTTCATTGGCGCTTGTCTGGTTCTTGTTATCTCTTACTCCATTGGCGTTTGTCTGGTTCTTGCCATAAGTTCCACATTAGTGATCTTTTCATACCACTTCAGTTCTTCTATTCTGCTTAAGCACCCATTAATGAAAGTCTGTAGCTTTTTAGTTGTTGTATTTGTTGTTCTCCATGTTTCAGAGCCATAAAATAGGACTGAATTAACATTTGCATTGAAGATACTGATTTTATGTTTGACTTGATTTCTTTTGATGCCCATATATTTCCAAATGCAATGAATGCTCGTCTAGCCATCTGTATTTTTATTTTTGCATCATTTGTCTGGCCCTCAAACCGTGTCTATACTGCTGCCAAAGTATATATATATATATATATATATATATATATATATATATATATATATATATATATATATATATATATATATATATATATATATATATATATATATATATATATATATATATATATATATATATATATATATATATATATATATATATATATATATATATATATATATATATATATATACATGATTCTACATCTTGTAGGGGTGTTTCGTCAAGTACATTCTTGTTATCGTTATCTGCATTTATTCTCCTTGTTTTTATCTTTTCCATATGCATTTTCAGACGTCTTATCAAATATATATGTGTGCGTGCGTGTGTGTGAGTGTGTACACATACATACATACACATATGCACACAAGCGTGCTGCATGCAAGTGCAACTAGAATATGTTAAAGAAACAGAACCGGCTCTGGTGGCGTAAATAGCTTATTTACCCGAGACTTACCTGCGCGAATATGACGTTATCACGACTCAGGTAGATACAGCCAAAACTGTGTTCTTGAATCATCAATCGTGTTTGTTTCTCCTCAGCTGTCCATCTATCAGCTTTTCTCAACATAGCAAGGAGACTATTCAGTTTAGTTGTTGTTATGTTCAAGAGCGTCCGATTGGCAGTGTGGTTAGAGCACTGGTTTCTCGTGGTAAAGGTGCCGGGTTCAAATCACGGAACTGACACGCTCCAGTCTACCCAGCTGTAAATGGGTACCTGACTTTGAGTTAAGGAAAGAAAAGGCAGGAGGAAGGGAACTGGCCACCCCACCTCTCGATGCAGGGCCTAGTATGTCGCAGTCTCTAACACTTTGCTCCCCTACGGCAGTATTTGCTATGGGACTACCTTGACCTTTTTAATGTTCATTCATTCTAGTCTATGGTCGGTTCTCTTTCACTCATGGCCATCGTCCCAGTCTTGTCTCCATTTTCTTCCTGTCACCCAAAAAGCTTAAGTCTCCCTGTCACCCAAAATGCTTAAGTCTCCCTGTCACCCAAAATGCTTAAGTCTCCCTGTCACCCAAAATGCTTAATTCTCCCTGTCACCCAAAATGCTTAAGTCTCCCTGTCACCCAAAATGCTTAAGTCTCCCTGTCACCCAAAATGCTTAAGTCTCCCTGTCACCCAAAATGTTTAAGTCTCCCTGTCACCCAAAATGCTTAAGTCTCCCTGTCACCCAAAATGCTTAAGTCTCCCTGTCACCCAAAATGCTTAAGTCTCCCTGTCACCCAAAATGCTTCTGTTGGAAGCCTACATCAAGCATTCATATGCGCTTGTAACAGTGGTTTCTGTTGGAAGCCTACATCAAGCATTCATATGCGCTTGTAACAGTGGTTTCTGTTGGAAGCCTACATCAAGCATTCATATGCGCTTGTAACAGTGGTTTCTGTTGGAAGCCTACATCAAGCATTCATATGCTGTTGTAGCTGTGGTTTCTGTTGGAAACCTACATCAAGCATTCATATGCCGTTGTAACGGTGGTTTCTGTGACAATTTGTTTTACATGATGACGTTACCAGCCCAATGCACCACATTATATTAGTGGCTTTGTACAGCCTGCCTGAAGGTGCAGTAGTTCTGTTCTTTCTTTGCAAATTCATAGATTCCCCCCCCCCCTCCCCCCCCCCCCCCCCACCTGTCGGGAACTACACGGGGCCTTATACTTCCTTCAGTGATAGAAAACTCTTTACAGAGCATTACAACAGAATGTAGTCTAATGATCAGAAAGTAGTTACCCCCGTCGAGCATTTCAACAGAATGTAGTCTAATTATCAGAAGTAGTTACCCCCGTCGAGCACGTGTTTCGGCCCTTTTATATTCCCCTATTACACTCTAAGAGGAGGTGGTCCCGTCCACCTTCTGGGTCTTGACTTCAAAGTTTCTTCTTCTTGTTTATTTTGATTCCCACCTACGTTGAGAACTTGAACCCATTCAACCTTGGTTGCATTTTCCAAACTTATTCTTGATTTTATATATAAGGTAAAAGTTTGTTGCATAAAAATTACTGTCCTAAATTCGTTTCTTTTTTTATGGAGGGGAGGGGGGGGGGGGGGGAGGGGGGGAATGTTATGAGAAGAGGAAAGCTGAAATATATCGTAACAACAGGTAAGATTGAAGGAAAAAGAGATCGGGGAAGACAAATAGAGCAGATACTGGACAGTTTGACATCGTGGCATGGAAACAACAGCAGAATTTATAAATTGTAATGGAAACAGGAAGTTGTGGAGAGACACGATCTCCTACGCCACTAGGCATGGTACTGGAAGAAGACATTCCATAATTTATTGGTTATTATTAACTTATCACTGTCACTTTTATTAATTTCTTTGTTATTTCTACTTCGTCCACTATATGTATCTCTTTGTAGTTTCTGGAGACACAAGGCGATTGAAATAGTCACGGTATATTTTACATTCTTATATCCTCACTTTTATCTATTGGATATTCTTGAAACTAATGTCTTAACAAAGCGCAATAATTACCATTTGACATTAGACTAATACGCTATATTTTTTTAGTTCCAGAAACAAAATAAAGTAAATTAAAATTTAAAACTGCCACTAATTTGTCTTTACAATGAAGAGCACATTTACTTCCCGCTGAAAAAGTCATGTGTTGAACAGTTCTGATCTGTAATTGAGCTGTAATAGTAATGTTACTTTATTTTATGTAATAAAATAGATAATTCTTTTAATTGTGATCTTTGTATCATAAAAATTAATTTGATAGGCATGAATAATAAATATTTAAATATAGGAAGTGGCTTTTTAATCGCCATGTGCATCTCCTGGGGCACCTTCATTTTCTTTCACTCTTAAACGTATCATTAACTTCTTCCAAATCTCCTTCCCGTTCTATTTCAATGTACCCGTCTAGACCCCTTTTGCAGGGTAGAGAACCATCCTTCCCGTGGCATTGCACACACGCCAATTAGTGGGTCTGGTGTGACCTTCACCAGCTGCGCCCGCTGAGTCGGGGAAGTTCTCTGGGGTTGCACGAAAGCCCAAAACCCATACCCCAAATTTTGTTGCAAGGGTAAAAGAGTGAATAACTCGAACCTGTGGGGATCGAAACAAACAAACAAAACAAACAAAAATGTACCCGTCTCTTATCTTCTTCCCATTTTTTCTTAACTCATGTATCCCCTTATAGAACTGGCCTTGCTGTCCTACGTCTGTTTTGACATTCATGCAGTCTCACCAAAAAATATCTTCCTTCTTGTGTACTTGAATCCACCTCTGTGTATATTCTTTTCTTTCCTGCATGATCGTCTTTTGTCTCTTGTCTTAATGTCTGGCACTCTGTCAAAGAAACACCACCTGCAACATATGCTGATCGTTTGTTCTTTGGACTCATGGGAAGCCTGTATTCTGATCCTGCGTATGACGTCTTCTGTTCTTCTGTTGTTTATTTATAAACGAGTCCAGGCGGATCTTGGATAAAACGGATCTTGGTTCATCATCATCATCATCATCATCATCATCTTTCTTTTCGCTACTTATGGAGAACGAAGCTACCACTGCAGTTCGCCCCCTTGCATGAAGCATAATAATAATAATAGCCCCTTCAGTCATAACTGACTATGGGAATGCGCCTCAGCTACTTATTTTCCTGGTGTATATAGTATTCGACGTTTTCTCCTCTCTTCTGCTTGCAGTGAAAGCTTATATTTGCCCAGTCTGAGGTGGCGCCGTAGAACGCATCACCATTTGGTGCCATCGGCAGCTTTTTCCTCCCAGATTGCTGGATTTATGATCAGTGCCCTCATGTCTCTCTTATACACATCTTTGAACCTCAGCTGCGGTCGCCTAATTGTTCTTTTGCCATCTGCCAGTTGTCAGTAGAAGATATCTCCAGGGTAGTCTTCGCGGTCAAAACAGTGTATACATGCTTTAAACCTCATGCAGGAAGTATGCACCACTTTATCTACTCTTACATCAGTGGTTCACGTAGCAATTTGTTTTACGTGATGAGATTACCAGCCTCATGCAAAATGTAATATTAGTCGTTTTGTACGACACGCCTGAAGATGATGTAGTCCCGTTCTTCCTTTCTCTCTTCAGAGACCCCAGGAAGCTACACGAGGTAGTTCTGCTTGGGGTCCAAGTTGCTACGAGGTGTGGCGTCCGCCTCGAATTCTAGAGGCTTCGGTTCCCAGTACAAGAAATATAACTTATGAACATTTTCTTTCAGAACTAGTGGTCCTAGCGATGTCATACTCCCCCCCTGGTCTCCTGGGTAGAGATCAGATGCCTAGCCTTCTCGGATAGGGGCGAAAACATAGGATGTCACGTGTGCCAAGTTGCGCACGTTAAAACTTACGTTAGCTAACACTTCCTAGCTAGCTTTGTAAGCATGTCCGAATGTTGTAATGTAGACAGCGTCTGATTAAGATAGTCAATTAATAAAGGGTAAGATAGGCTAAGCTGAAACCAGTCGCTCATACGCTTCTGTTCTTCTCGTCTCTCTGCCACATTGTCTATATCCCCTCTTATGTATCTTTATCTGTCATTTTTTTATGGTGTCGCTCCTCCGTATGGTCCTTGGCTTTTCCTTCCTTCTTTTTACCTGCAGGTTACGTCATTGTCTAGCGAGCCAGTGCTGCTACTGTAAACTCTCTATACCCAGTCCAGTTTAATTTGAAATACTTTTTATTAACTTGAGTTGCCCGTTGTTTGGATGTTTCAAATCCTTGACGCTTGAATCTAATGGATACCAGCCCGTTGCAACACACCAGGCTATGAGGAGGCAAACAAACTTGCTGAAACTCTGCATGTAACTTCCTTTCATTTTACATTTTAATGTCCGAAGATTTGATTGGCATTGGCCTAGCCGATTTTATATATTAATGAAAATAATGTAAAATACTGTGCAAGTAATTTAAGTCAACAGTTTTATGGTAAGGGAAATAATAAATTGTGAAAACAGATTAACAGTGAAAATAGCGACAGAAAATTCCTTGACTAAACAAGGGGAAACAATCACGTCCTTTGCTTTAAGAGCTAATAGCTCCACGTCTTAAAAACACTCAAGCTCCTGGACAGATAGGATAAAGAACAAAGACATTTCTAAAGGAATTGCATGTGAAGATATTAAAGAGAATACAAACAATTATAAGAGATACACCTCGTCATATGATCACCAATATGGAACTGATAAGTGCCAATGGATGTAGAGATGAGATGAGGAGAGTACTACCGTTTGACATGATACACATTTAGCAAACTTGTTGACATCATTACAAGGCAGTCTTTGTTCTAGAATCCGAAGGGGAAGAGAGATAGTGGAGATCAAGAATACATGAAGAAGAGAACAAAAACAGAGAGGAAACAAAAAAAGCGAGAACTAAGTGAAAAACGTAAAAAGTAAATAAAAGTTATAATATCAACGTGGCTGGTTTTGTTGCGGTGAGTTACACAAGATGAGTCCCAACTAAGATGTTTTGGCCATGTCTGCATAATGGGAGAAAATCGGCTGCCAAGGCAGGTATGGGAGGATAAGAGCCACAGATTCAGACCTCCAGGACGATCCAGAGTCCACGGGGAGGACATTAGACAATCTCTGAAGGACCGAGGACTAGAATGGAACCATGCCAGGAGGAAGACAGCCGAAAGGATAGTCTGGCGCTCTCTCTTTCAAACTTCTACACCTCATGGTAGAAGAGGAATAACTAAGTAAGAATACACAAGATGGCTTCTACGTCCGGGCATGGGATGTAAAGACTAAGTGCCAGGACAAAAATAAAATATTTAAACAAACATAATTAAAAGATGGGAAGGGGAAGCAGCTTGTGAGAAGCGAGGCGGTTAGTATATAAAACAAATAGGGATAAAAAAATAGATTAAAGAAAGGCCTGGGTTAGTTTATTTCTAGAACGATTTGGACACCCGACGTTGTTTGTAGTTAAAAGAAAATGTCAAAGCGAAACCGTCCCTGAAAATAGAGTTCACACACTCAGAATGTATTCACCGTGTTGTGTAAATGTGGTATACCCAGGTGTAACAGGTATACCAAAATGGAAGAGGTATACATGAGATATGACAAGGCCACCTGCGATTTGTATTAAATGTCAAAAACTCCGATGAGCCTATTTCTGTCCAGAAATGTCAGATTCTGCGGGTACCAGCAGCGGATCTCATGCCAAGTAATGCTTTTTATTAACTCTTGAGTTAGGTCTGTCGTGGATTTGGCATATGACCAACCGGTTCTCTGGAAACTTCGATCATGTCTAATCTTATGTAATGCTTCTTTCCTATATCTGTCTCTCGGCTTGTCTGCTTCTCTGCCTGCTTCTCTGTCTGCTTATGACTAATATATGCCCCAGTCTACCAGTCTGTCTGTGTCTTCTATATGTCCCTGTTTACCAGTATGTCTGTGTCTTCTATATGTCTCTGTCTAGCAGTATGTCTGTCTTCTACATGCTCCTGTTTACCATTCTGTCTGTGTCTTCTATATGTCTCTGTCTACTAGTATGTCTGTGTTTTCTGTATGTCTCTGTCTACCAATCTGTCTGTTTCTTCTATAATTCTCTGTTTACCAGTCTGTCTGTCTTCTATATGTCTATGTCTACTAGTCTGTCTGTTTTTTCTATATGTCTATATCTACAACTCTGTCTGTGTCTTCTGTATGTCCCTGTTTACCAGTCTGTCTGTGTCTTCTATATGTCTCTGTCTACCAGTCTGTCTGTGTCTTCTATATGTCCCTGTCTTCTGTATGTCTGTGTCTTATATATCTCTGTCTACCAGTCTGTCTGTGTCTTCTCTATGTCTCTGTCTACCTGTCTGTCTTTGTCTTCTATATGTCCTGTCTACCAGTCTGTCTGTGTCTTCTATATGTCCTGTCTACCAGTCTGTCTGTGTCTTCTATATGTCTCTGTCTTCTATATGTCTGTGTCTTATATATCTCTGTCTACCAGTCTGTCTGTGTCTTCTCTATGTCTCTGTCTACCTGTCTGTCTTTGTCTTATATATGTCCTGTCTACCAGTCTGTCTGTGTCTTCTATATGTCCTGTCTACCAGTCTGTCTGTGTCTTCTATATGCCTCTATCTACCAGTCTGTCTGTGTCTACTATATGTCCTGTCTACCAGTCTGTCTGAGGGGACAAAGAAAGACTAGAACCATTGCTTCTCCAAGCAAGTCTTATAGTGCGTTTCACAATGTTTGTCGCTGTTTAATATTCAATATCTCTGCAACCACTTGATCGTAATTGTTGCAACTTTGCATATGACCTAATGATCGCTATGTCCCAAGGGGGACATTTTTTTCCTCGTTAACAAACTTATGGTTTTAAATTTTCTTTATTTAAAGTATACAAAATCGACCACCTCCTAGTCCAACCATGTATTGAGAGGGCTTACCCCTTCATATTTGTGAACTATTTCGATTTAACATCTTGAACGCATTTCAAATGATTTTCCCTGTGTATCAGCTCACTACCGCACTGTTTTGCACCTTACATTGATCCTTCCGGTGTGTTCAGTTACCGTTCTACTGATTGTGTATTACCGTGCATAGGCGTATCTTGCGGTATTCTAGGTCTGTAATACAATGGGTATGAAAGTCACGTTCCTTACACTGCATACAATGGCAGTGAAGATGTATAAATATTTCTGCAGAGAAGCTAAGCGTGGTAAACTGTATCGGAGTCTCTCAAATCCTGAAAAGAGAACTATTCACGCTTTGGGTTTAAGTAAACGCTCATTTTATCAATTACTCAAATCTAATGGAATTCTCAGTTCAATCAATACCAGGACGCAAGGAAGAAAGGAAATAGTAGATAGTTTTGACAGGGGTGGGATTAGAAGAGAGATTTGTAGAATGTTTAATTCCAAAGAAACTGTGACACTAAGAAAACTGAAAATTCGGCCGAGAACACACAATGACATTGATGTGTCGAAATCAACATTATGGAGAACTGTTAGAAGCATTGGCTTTACGTTTAGGAAGTACGCTAGTGGAAGAAACGTCATCTGCGAGAAGCCGCACTTAGTATCTATGAGAATTAAATATTTACGTGAAGTACGGGAAATGCGTAATAAAGATTATGATATTGTGTATGTGGATGAAACTTGGATCAATGCTCATCACACAAGGGAAAAGGAATGGCAGTTATCAGATGGAACGATTAAAAGATGTGTACCCAGTGGAAAAGGACAACGTCTGATAACGGCACATGCAGGCACCAGACATAATGGGCTAGTAAAAAATGTTGAACTTATTTTCACTTCCAATTATACGGACAACCGGGACTATCATACCGAGATAAACGGTAACATATTTAAAGAGTGGATTGAAAATACTCTTCTTCCGTCCCTAGACAGACCATCCTGTCTGAAAATGGACAACGCATCATACTACAACGCTGTGGCAGAAGAAGACAAAATCCCGACATCTTCGAGTACAAAAGATGCTATAAAGATTTGGCTCAAAAAAGAAGACATTCCATTTAACGAGGGGTTTCTGAAACCTGAATTACTGTTCCTTGTTAAGAAATCACAAAAGACCAAGATCTTCCATATAGACAAGTTGATTCAACTTCATGGTCATACGTGTTCGAGACTGCCACCTTATCATTCACATTTAAACCCAATTGAACTCGTTTGGGCAAAAGTTAAGGGACAGGTGGCAGCTGAAAATAAAACTTTCAAACTATGCAATATGAAAGAACTAACATATGCCGCCCTCTCGCAGATAGACAAAGATTATTGGTGTAAATGTGAAGACCATGTCTTAAAAGAGGAAAATGACTATAGGAAAAAAGATGGACTGTCTTTCGTTCAGCCGAGAATAGTCATCAATATGTTAGACTCGTCTGACTCGGAATAAGTGTGTAAATACCTTATATGTTTTATATGTTTTCTCCTCCATCTATGTGTATATGTAGACCAATTCATTTCCTTTTTATCTCCACGATTTCACTACTACACTTAACATACACAGTACTTTCACCTCTTCATGCATCCATTCACTTTTTAGTATAAAAAGGAACATTTACAACGAATAGGCGCTATTATTCTCTCAAATATTTCGAAGAAATAAAAAAGGACCTCACGTAGTAATCAGTTAACAAACCCCTCTAACTTTCGAATTGTATAGACGCCTATGCCGAAAATACGCAACTTCCTTCATTTACGGTAAATTATTTTCTTCCAGGACAAAATAATTACTTCGTTAAAAAAGATCAAAGGAATTAGCCGTTGCAAGAAAAGCACACTACCTACAACATTTAATTTTATAAAACCTTTGGGACATTGAAAATATAAGACTACATGCAAAAAATCATGTTTATCAGTGCAAGGAATATGGAGATATTTGAAGTCAATCGTCAACCGACCTTTTTGAAACGCACTATAATAGGAAACTAATTTGAAGTTTTACAGTAAGGGGCTAACAACCGCATATACAGCAAGTTGCTTCAGATAGCCCTACTACAGGATCAGATGTGTACATTTGTGCAAGTCTTCTGAAAGGCCACAAGCTGCTATGGTAGATCAGTGCTAATAAATAAACAAAATTAGAGAGGGGAAACCCCAGAGCTGTGTTCTTATTTCGTTTTTCAGTTGTTTACCTCTCTCTCTCTCTCTCTCTCTCTCTCTCTCTCTCTCTCTCTCTCTCTCTCTCTCTCTCTCTCTCTCTCTCTCTCTCTCTCTCTCTCTCTCTCTCTCTCTCTCTCTCTCTCTCTCTCACATACACATACACACTCATATATATATGTATAAAGATAGATAGTTCAGAAGAACAATTTACCTCAATTATTGTATTTGTGAACACAGGTTAGCGTGACTAGGAAAGACAATTGAGACTCCGTCTAGCCATTGAGAATTATTCATGTTTATTTCCCTTGTCCAATACTTGGATTTGAAAATTATTATCACACACTTTCTCGTCTCACGGTCAACGGAACGATCTACTTCTTATGTACATGTGACCCTCAGTCCATGTTCTCTCTCTCTCTCTCTCTCTCTCTCTCTCTCTCTCTCTCTCTCTCTCTCTCTCTCTATCTCTCTCTCTCTCTTTCTTTCTTAAAAAAAAAAATATTCTCTTTCTATTCTGCCTCTCTGACGTTAACCAGTCGTAAAATGTCACATAAAAGATTTTTTTAAATTTATAGTTACTGAACAATGATCCTTATCTTTCTAGAAGTACGAGACTTTCTTTCTTCACCAAGAAGATATTTTTGATCTTCCACAGAATCCTGTGCACACCACAACACGCATGCCAACGCATACACACCAGAGCTAATTTAACCATGTCCTTTCTTAGATGCATAAATCAATGGCCACATGTGCCAATTGATCAAGACTAAATATAATTTCTATCACCCCTCTTCAAGTATACCTTGTATCCTTCATGTCTATCATAACGTGTGTCTTTGTCTTTCCCAGTTACCTCTTTCCTGCGGGTTCTACTTTTGTTAGTTACGTATCGCTTAACAACTGTTAACTCAGTGTTTAGCCAGTCTATTTCATACATCTGTGTGTGTATGTGAGTGTGTTTGCGTAAGTTCTTGTTTGGTCTCAAAATTTTCATACATAGTCTTTTTCCACATTGTCATAACTTTTTTTTTTTAAAGAAGTTTTGCCTTCTTTTTTTTTCTTTTTTTTTGTCAGTCTTAGCCGATGCATAAGGTCCGTCGGTTGTATTTGGGCGCATATCAAAATATAGCAGGTAGTATAGTCTATCATAATTCCACGAATAATATGAATGACTTTAAAAAAGGGTAAATTATCTCCCTTTTGAATTACGTGGGATCTTCAGCGCATGTAATCAAAAGCTCTTATCACTAAGTTATTTTTTTTTTTAAGATTGATGAATAGAGTCTAATAAGATAAGATATAATTTGAAACTCAGAGGCGAACGAATTAACTCAAGCAAAAATATATTTTAAAATAAACAAGAACAAAACGAGACATGCATCTCAGAAAATAGAACAGTTTGTGCACAACAAATCAAATTTAAGTTGTCGCAAGAGAATACAAATAGTTCTCCAATAAAGCTTAGCAGGCGGAAGCAAACCATAGGCATTGAATTAAAACAGGTGTTTTCTTAAGGCTACAGAGATTGAGTTTTAGTGAGTATTATTTAAATTCAGCAGGCAGCTTGCGTGACGAAGTTGTCGGGGAAGAGACACATATGCTTAGAAAAATTCTTGACAGATCTGGACATGGTAATAACTTAAATTTGGCATATTTTTTTTTAGGGAATCAGAAAAATTGTAGAATCATTCAATTTCCTTTCTTCACTCCCTAACTGACTACTAAGCACACGTGACTACTTAGGACATACTATTAACTAAGCACATGTGACTACTAAGGACATACTATTAACTAAGCACATGTGACTACTAAGGACATACTATTAACTAAGCACATGTGACTACTAAGGTAAAGGTAAAGGAACCCGTTACACGCCCATTGAGGCATATTGGGAATATGGTGTTAGGCCCATATTATCTTGACCGTCGGCACACGAGGGGTGATGTGGTCGGCATCACGCCGGCCGCCTTAACCTTCCCAGAGTTGCTCTGGTACCCATTTGGGGCTGGGTCGACCCAGGAGCCGTTTGTGGCCTAAAAAATTCCCGCCTCATCTGGGAATCGAACCATAGACCACTGCGCTAGGAAGCCAGTGCACTAACCACTATGCTACCGCGGCTCTGACTACTAAGGACATACTATTAACTAAGCACATGTGACTACTAAGGACATACTATTAACTAAGCACATGTGACTACTAAGGACATACTATTAACTAAGCACATGTGACTACTAAGGACATACTATTAACTAAGCACATGTGACTACTAACGTCATACTATTAACTAAGCACATGTGACTACTTCTTCTTCTTCTTCTTCCATCCTTAGCCACCAACCGGCAAAGCAGTATGTGGCCAGTACGCCTAGTGGCGTCTTAGGGCAACAACAAATTGATCAATCTATTGCTGTTTCCACCACGCCTAGTGGCGTCTTTGTGGAACAAAAACAGACCAAACAATCTATCGTTGTTTCCGTAATCAGATTGGTTGGCAAGCAGGTGATCAGCCCACTGTGCGAAGTTTTTACGGGATGGGGTAAACAGCCGCCCCATGCCCAACCCTCCTTAGTCGCTTTTTACGACATGCGTGGTAGGGTGCAGTGTTACTATTCTTTGCTCCCCTTTCGGGCCCCGGCAACACACGGGTGATGTGACTACTAAGGACATACTATTAACTAAGCACATGTGACTACTAAGGACATACTATTAACTAAGCACATGTGACTACTAAGGACATACTATTAACTAAGCACATGTGACTACTAAGGACATACTATTAACTAAGCACATGTGACTACTAAGGACATACTATTAACTAAGCACATGTGACTACTAAGGACATACTATTAACTAAGCACATGTGACTACTAAGGTCATACTATTAACTAAGCACATGTGATACTAAGGACATACTATTAACTAAGCACATGTGATACTAAGGACATACTATTAACAAAGCACATGTGACTACTAAGGACATACTATTAACTAAGCACATGTAACTACTAAGGACATACTATTAACTAAGCACATGTGACTACTAAGGACATACTATTAACTAAGCACATGTGACTACTAAGGACATACTATTAACTAAGCACATGTAACTACTAAGGACATACTTTTAACTAAGCACATGTAACTACTAAGGACATACTATTAACAAAGCACATGTGACTACTAAGGACATACTATTAACTAAGCACATGTGGCTACTAAGGACATACTATTAACTAAGCACATGTGACTACTAAGGACATACTATTAACTAAGCACATGTGACTACTATAGACATACTATTAACTAAGCACATGGGATACTAAGGACATACTATTAACTAAGCACATGTAACTACTAAGGACATACTATTAACTAAGCACATGTGATACTAAGGACATACTATTAACTAAGCACATGTGATACTAAGGACATACTATTAACTAAGCACATGTGATACTAAGGACATACTATTAACTAAGCACATGTGACAACTAAGAACATACTATTAACTAAGCACATGTGACTACTAAAGACATACTATTAACTAAGCACATGTGACTAGTAAGGACATACTATTAACTAAGCACATGTGACTACTAAGGACATACTATTAACTAAGCACATGTGACTACTAAGGACATACTATTAACTAAGCACATGTGACTACTAAGGACATACTATTAACTAAGCACATGTGACTACTAAGGACATACTGTTAACTAAGCACATGTGACTACTAAGGACATACTATTAACTAAGCACATGTAACTACTAAGGACATACTATTAACTAAGCACATGTGACTACTAAGGACATACTATTAACTAAGCACATGTGATACTAAGGACATACTATTAACTAAGCACGTGACTACTAAGGACATACTATTAACTAAGCACATGTAACTAACTAAGGACATACTATTAACTCCCTCAAACTGACAACTGCTGTCTTTAAGAACATTCAAGTGGACGTCTGAGAGTGTACGAAGAAGAACTTCCCAACGAACAGGAAGCTATCTCTCCAATTGACCCCTTGCATGTAGCCTGCGCCAGAGCATGCGTGTACTTTTGCAGTATTGGGTTTTATAGCACTTTGTTGTACATGGCGAGGTGCGAACCTCACGCACAACGTGATATTAGCCGCCTCTTACGACATGCCTGAGGAAGCAATAACTTTTGTCTTTGCCTTCTCAGAGACAGTCGGGAACTACACGTTGTAAAGTTGTAGAATACATGGCAACAAAGGTTATATAAATGATGGAGGAACTCAAAGGTTGAAGGCAAGACAGTTAGGCGACAATGAAATTTGTTCAATAAAGACAGATAATTTGGCGGCGTCGAGAGTTAACAATTAAAGACAAGCAGTTAAGCCACGAAGAAAGATAACAATCAAAGACAAGCAGTTTGATTAAGAAGAAAGTTAACAATTAAAGACAAGCAGTTTGGTGACAGAAAAAAAAGTTGACTGTTTAAGACAAGCAGTTTGGCAATGACAAAAGTTGACACTTAAACATTCATGCAGTTTAGCGACGAAGAAGTTAACAGTTAAAGACAATCAGTTTTGGCGACTGTCGTAAATTTATTTTGAGAGAAAAGAGTCGTAGAAATAGTGGTCCGGTTTAGAGTGGAAAATGATGATGGAAAGCTCAGTGATAGAAAATGTAGAGATTTAATAGTTACTTCACAGCGTGCTGGAGGAGAGTAAAGACAGACTTATTTACGACAAATCGTGTCTCTCAATCTTCTCTTTCACTCTCCTGGTCAAACAATTATTTGCCAGTTTTCCAGACTCGCATCTGCGCGCACACCGATTTGGTGTTTTCAAACACACACACGACATTGATACAAACTATATTAAACGAATAGGGGAAATGTTGGGCTTTGGGTATATCCAACACACAGAACTAAATGAGTTTATGTGATTTTATTCACTTTAAACATCAATCACTAACAAATATCAGGTATTACATAAATTATCATAAGTACACAAATGCAAATAACAAATTTGGGAGGGGTGAAGAAGATTGGTATCGACTAAGCCCTTCCCGCTTATTAGACAAAGACAAACCCAGTCCAGAGATAGATAATATCAGGAACACGGGTACGTTAACCTAACAGTGAAGTTAATTACTCTGAAAGAGGTGTTACAAAATTAGGTATAGGTGATAGAAAAAACCTGTTCTTCCCAGCTGTTCTTCCCTTTACTAAGCAAATGGAAAGGAGGTGGTTTTAAACAGAGTTAACAAATTATCAACTATCCCACTTAAAGGAACAATGTAGGGTATACAGAAAAGATATATATTACCAGGTAAGCAAGTTAACAAAATGGTCACACAAAAGAATTAATTTCCTGTCATTCATACACGCGCTAGCAAAGGCCTTCACTCATCTTGCTCTCACTTACCGATTGTGAAAAAATCTTGCACTCCATAGAATAACACAACAGCAGTTACACCTCAAACTAAATGTATGAGTGTTTGTTCAAGTTCTAGCCCCAGATTAGCGGGTAGGCGGTCAGCACATAAAAGGATCCCGTAATCGCTGGAAAATGAATCTGTAGTTGTGTCTCTTTTCTTAATAACAGTTTCTATGGGAGGGCACGGTCTCTGATACCGGGGTGAGGATGGTGTGGTCTATTTGACTATGCCGCTGATAATAAAATTCTTACGCGTGCTGGTACACTTTATCCGTGAGGTATGGTTTAAGTCCAGTGAGAAAACTAGTCACATCACTGTTCAGGAAATTATGAATTATCTCTCTGTGTCAGTAAACTAACAAAGCTCGGGCCAGTGTTCTTCTTCCCGTTACGACTTAAGTTGTTTGATGGTGCATTAAATTTGTCTTTGGGTGTGCTTTCTTTGCTATAAGTTAGATAGCGGAATTCCAAACATAGAATCGCCTCAAAGATTAAAAATTTACACAGTCTCAACAAGTTCTGCGTCAGGGGAACTCTACACACTGTTTATGCTTTGCTTTGCTTAGATTGATTTCTTTATTGCTTTCTTAATGCTGGGATCGCACCGGTTACGATCACTCTGTATGAAAGAAAAAAAAAGACATGTAATATACCGAAAACAAATAACCTTCTAAAGCGCGATGAATTTCCCGTTAAGCCTATTATATATATGCTCACGTATTTAATTATGTATTTAATAAACACTGCGCGAGTTCTAGTGGTTAAAAACACACATCTATAAAACTAGGACTAAACTGAATTTATTAATTATAAATTCCTTCGCGACTTTAAAAGTTAATTTAAGCATCTATTATCTTTTGAAATAATATAATAGATAGATCATTATATTTAAAACTGGAACTCTTGAGATGGTTTAATTAAATAGATTTAAATTAACACAAAATCCCTTTAAATAGAATGACTAGACCACTGATCACTTTACACAATATATATTTTACCGCTTTGCACAGAATTAGAAATCACTGCAAATATATATAAAATCCAGGGGAAAATCTATAACAAGATTTAAATAAAGCTAGTGCTTCTGTAAAGGTCTGGCCAGCGAGTGATAACGTGTCTAGTTCTACATGGTCTATTTAGCTAAAATGGAATGTAAGTTGAGTGGGACATGATAAACTTGACAGCTTATTTGATCTCACGAACTTTTGGGGATCTGACCGCCAAATCAAGAGAAAAAACCGCACCCTGGTCTTCGTATCTCCGTTCGCTGCTACCCGTTCGCTTTCCCCGTTCGCTCGGTTCCTCGATTGACACCGAGACGCGAAATTAGCGGCAAGCAACTGCGTCTCGTATCAGGGACCACTACTGTCTTTGATAACGCCGATAGTCTCCCCTAAAATCCCTCGGTCTGTCTCTTTGATCTCGTGCCGCCTACTACATGAGTTCCGCGCGGTTCGCTCTGGCGAAACGAAAGGTAACAACAAATGTTCAGGGGTTCTAATGTTATGAAAAGCTAAGGGTCCCTTTAATCATCCATCATATCAGGGAAAATTCACTTGTCAAACTAGACGTACGTCACAATCGTCCCCACTTTTAGACATGAAACCATTTTTCATATTTTCATTTTTGACAATGGAGGTGACCTGATTGGTGATTTTAGGATGAGTGGTATCTTCAGTTTGCTCTTCTTCCTCTGTAGACCAGTTTCTACTCAGGAAATCAGCCCCGACATTCTGTCTTCCCGGAATATATTCCACTTTGAAAGAATAGACGCTTAAAAGAAGCGCCCAACGCATGATCCTAGCGTTAAATTCTTTATTGGCACCAAGAAATGCTAACGGAGCGTGGTCTGTTTGCACCGTGAAAGATGTACCATAAAGAAACTCATGATGGCGTCTGATACCGTCAATCAGAGCAAGACATTCCCTTTCAACTACGCTGTAGTTCCGTTCCGCTTTATTTAATTTCCGACTGCCATAGGCAACTGGAAATAGCATGTTCAGGTCACTGTCATCGGCTTGAAGCAGTGTTGACCCGATGCCCTGACCTGACGCGTCGACTCTCAGTACAAAAGGTTTCTTGAGGTCAGGCAACCTCAAGATGGGGTATGCAGACAACTGTCCTTTCAAAGTGCTATACGCGTGTTCGCACTTTTGATCCCATATGACCTTATCAGGACAACCTTTCTTTGTGAGGTCAGTCAGAGGTGCCGTCAGTCCGTTGAAGTTCTGGATGTACTTCTGATTGTATGCACATAGCGATATGAAGGAACGTACGTCTTTCTTCGTTCGGGGTCTTTTTGCTGCAGCTATTTTCTCCACGTTCTTCTTAATAGGCCAACTGCATCCGTGAGAAATAGTGTGCCCCAGGAAGTCTAACTGTTCAAACCCGATGAGACATTTGCTAGGTCTGGCTGTGAGACCCGTTTCCTGTAGTCTCCTGAGGAGCATAGCAACCGTAGCAATATGTTCTTCATAGGTTTCCGATGCAATTAAGATGTCATCCATGAAATTATGGATATGGGGACTTTGCAAAGGTTGTAGAAGCTTCCTCATCATCCTGGTGAACACTCCTGGTGCATTATGCAAACCGAACGGCATCACGTTAAATGTGTAATGTCCTTCACTAGTGCTGAAAGCTAACAAAGGTTTAATTTCCTCCTTGACTGGTATTTGATAATAACCTTTACTGAGGTCAATCTTGGAGAAGATCTTTGCTTTGCTGAGCTTGGTGAACAACTCAGAAACAGTTTGGAGAGGTTCGGGCTGGAATTCCGTTACAGCGTTTAGCAACCTGTAATCAATGCACAGCCGAACTTCCTTATTGGGCTTCTGCAACAGCACTACGCTCGAGCTGTAAGGAGATGTAGACTCACTGATAATTCCTGCCTGACGCAGCTTGTCTATTTCTCCGCGAAGTGCATCAGCTTTAGCGTACGGGATGGGGTAAACTCTGGTTTGAACAGGGGTCTCGTTTGTTAATTTCATATCAAATTCAATGAGATTTGTTCGACCAGGTACATCCGTTTAAACTGCACTGTACTGTTTTAGTAGAGCCCTAGTTTCTGTTTGTTGTTCTGGTGAGAGATTGTCGCCGAACTTGACATCTTTAAAGGATTCTGTGGGTTGCAGTGGATACTCCATGCAACCATCATCATCTTCCTCGTCTTCCGTTGCTATGGCGACAGCCAGGAGATGCTCGGAGGATGGCACCGGTCTTTCCAAATATTTCTTTAGCAGATTTATGTGGAAGACCTTCTCCTTTCCTTTGATGGAGATCTTGTAGTTGGTACGTGAGATCTTTTTAAGGACGGTAAACGGTCCTTGCCATCCGATGCGAAGTTTATTGCTTCCGGTTGGAAGTAGCAATAGGACTTTCTCCCCTGGTTGTAGTTCTCTCTCTTTTGCAGCTTTGTTGTATCTTTTAGTAATTTAACGCGGGCTTTCTTAAGGTTGGTAGTAGCTAGATCCCATCCTAGCTTTAGCCTTTCCTTAAGCTCAGATACATACTTGCTTGCAGAGACGACTGTCTCGTCAGCCTTCTGGTCTGTCAGGGACCGAAGTAAGGCTTCTAGTGGCCCCTTAATAGGTCTGCCAAATAAAAGTGTAGCTGGCGCAAAACCCGTAGACGCTTGGGGTACCTCTCGGTAGGCGAATAAGGCAGCCGATATATATTGGTCCCAGTCTTCCGGTTTCTCCTGACCCAGCTTACGTAACATCATGGTGAGGGTACCGTTAAAACGTTCCACGAGCCTATTTCCGGCCGGATGGTAGGGACTTGTGTGGATATGTTTGGCCCTCAAGATCTTAAAGATCTCCTCCATTAACAGGCTACGGAATTGGGATCCATTGTCCGTCAAAACTTGTTGAGGGAATCCCAACCGTGTAAAAATTTGCACAAGGGCTTCTGCGACATGCTTGGAATTAGTGCATGGTAGCGGTACGGCTTCGGCCCACATAGTGCAAGTGTCAACTAAGGTCAGGATGAACCTGTTCCTTCTTTTGGTCTTTTCCAGAGGACCAATAATGTCGACAGCAACCCGTTCAAATGGAGTCCCTACTATTGGCATTTGCCCCATAGGTACTGGGGGTGTCAAGTGCTTGGGTGCTACCCGTTGGCACTGGGCGCAGGATTTCACGTACCTGACAATGTCAGAGTTCATTCCTGGCCACCAATAGTGGTTTTTTTTATTCGCTGAATAGTGGCGTTTTGTCCCATATGTCCGCTAAAGGGAAGAGAGTGCCCCATTTCTAAGATCTGGTTTCTGTACTGCGTCGGTACTAGGAGCTGGTTATTCCCCGTGTCCGGGTTGCCCGTTCTACGATACAATACACCATCCTTAGAAAAGATGTCTCCGTTGTGTCTGGGGTCCTTAGCCATGGGCAGTTTTTTAAAGCAGGGCGCCAGAGTAGGGTCCTTTTGTTGCGCCTCCTTCAGTTCATTCGGCAACAAGTTTGGCGCAGGCTCCCTCTCCTTCTGGCTTGCCCTCTTGTGGTTACCGCTGCCACAATCGGCTCCTTAGGTCTCCCAATGAACACATATCTACATCCCAGGATAACTGGGTAGATCGGATCATCCATTATGGCCGCTTTAATAACTCCTCTGACAAAGTCAGAGTGTATTTCTACCAGTGCGATAGGAAGCGTCCTGAGTGCATCACTCCTGAAAACTCCACTAAGTTTGACGGTTTCCTCTGTCTCCTGACCGGGTTTGACTAGGTGCCTAGCGACAATACAATCAAAACTTAATCCAGTGTCAAAAAGACAAGTAGTAGAGGTACCGTTCAAAATTACAGTTCCTCGAGTTGAGGGTCGGTCCCCCTCAGGTTGAGAATCACTGACATTGACTCTACCTTTCGAGGCTGTATACAAACATCCAATGCGGTTTGCACCGGTTTGTTTGCCCTGATCAGACGTTCCTGGTGTAGGGGTCTTCCCTTTTCCTTGACCTTGGTGGCCGCGCTGCCACGTAGGCTTGTTGGGTTGATCAGAATTTTTGTTGGGGGGGGGGGTAATCGGGTTTTGTAGAATTTCGATTTTTCCTGGGGAGGTTTCTGGGTATTGTTATCTCGTTGGTTATAATGTTGAGAGGAAGTGGAAGAATAGGATGCCTGTTCTAGATTCTGTTTTCGAGATGGCTCATCGGTGGGTTTACGTTTAGTGCTGGGAAGTTCGGCCATTGCATTGCTATAGCGTTCGGCTTTATTGAGTATGTCTTCAAGCCTGACTGCCCCCTGTTCAGCCAAAAATCTACGAGTTTCATTCGACAAAGTGGATTTTATCTGCTCCACAAGAACAAGTTCGAGGAGTCCCTCATATGAAAGAGGTAGGTCAGATAATTCAATGCACTTTGTCAGATAACCCGTGAGACGTGAAGAGAACTGGGGAAATGTTTCCGTGCTCTCTTTTCGGCTGTTTCTGAACAACTGCAGAAACTTTCGGGCAGTCATCTCAAACTGCTGTAGTAAGGCCTTTTTCAACATGTCGTAATCATGTTGATTCGGTCCCAGCTTTGTGTACACGTCATAAGCATTGCCTTTCAGTGACGTTGAAAGTTTGAGCGCCCATCGGGTACTCTCTAACCCATAAAGATTCGCGAGTCTCTCGAATTTTTCTAGGTAGCTGTCAATTTTTTCGTTAGGGCTAGGAAAAGATTCTAAAGAAAACGACATAGCAGTTAATTGGGCAGCTTGAGTACTGGAGAGGTCCATTGATTGAGACTGGGGCGAAGACGGCTCTCCGTTAGTCGAAGTAGAGGCGCCCCGACTCTCTAGAGCCTTAAGCGCCAGTTGATGCTGTCTTTCCTTGTCTCTCTCTCTCTCTCTGCGAGTTTCCATCTCTGCTTCAATTTTCTTCTGTTCCAAAAGACGTTCTTCCGCTTCTTTCTTATCTGCCCTCTCCTGGGCTTCTCTCCTCTCTGTTCTTTCTTTCTCTTCCTTCCTCTCAGCTTCTGCTCACTGTTGCTCCGCCTTCCTCTCAGCTTCGGCTCTCTGTTGCTCCGCGTCATATATTTCCAATTCCTGGTTAATAAACGCGTTTGCAGCTTCTGCATCTAATCCTGCCTCTTTCGCTTCCAGCCTCAAGATGGACCTCATCTTTATCCTCTCTGCCATTGTTAAAGAATAAGATGAAGTATGCTTAGAGAACTAGTAAGAAGAAACGCGAAAGGGAGGAACTCTGAACCGCTACGAGAAAAAAACACAAGTACAAATTTACCTGTGTTACCTCCTACCTGTACTATGCAAACTTATCGCTGCTATTATCTGGCAATTAAGGCTCTAAACGCAAGCGACTATGCCACTAAATGGTAAGTTACACTGGAAAAGAATCTACTATTACTAACAGTAGAGAAAAATTTATATTAAAACAATTTAAAAGGAAAAAAAAAATTTCCCCTAAATTTTAAATCTCTGACAACAAACTCCGTCCCTAAAGTCAATTATTGAGATGAGACGTTGTTAACTTAATTTTTAAAAATCAGAACAATCCGTCTTTAGCTAAGCTCAACTCTGCTTAACTTCAAAAACCTTAGTGACTGTAAAACAATCACGCAATCCCAGCAACTTTTATAAAGAAAGAAATATAATTATCTCCGCCAGAGGATAATAAAATAGCAAATATATTTGTTTATCTGTACTTTCTACTGCTGTGGAGAGAAAACAACCTGTAAATATGCTGTGTGGACAACCCAAATACTTAAAGAACGTTTGTCTAGGGGTGTAATTATTTATTTATTTCCTAATTCACAAAGACAAATCATTCACACTCTACCTAGTTAGACCCAAACTAAATCAGACTCAAAATATCTTTATCCCGGCTATGCGATTGCCTCAAATGTAGCTCAAGATCCCAGAACCAGCCCACAAATATGTGTGCATCAAATGTATCTCAAAATTATCCCAGACGAGCCGGCCAAATATTGTCGTAAATTTATTTTGAGAGAAAAGAGTCGTAGAAATAGTGGTCCGGTTTAGAGTGGAAAATGATGATGGAAAGCTCAGTGATAGAAAATGTAGAGATTTAATAGTTACTTCACAGCGTGCTGGAGGAGAGTAAAGACAGATTTATTTACGACAAATCGTGTCTCTCAATCTTCTCTTTCACTCTCCTGGTCAAACAATTATTTGCCAGTTTTCCAGACTCGCATCTGCGCGCACACCGATTTGGTGTTTTCAAACACACACACGACGTTGATACAAACTATATTAAACGAATAGGGGAAATGTTGGGCTTTGGGTATATCCAACACACAGAACTAAATGAGTTTATGTGATTTTATTCACTTTAAACATCAATCACTAACAAATATCAGGTATTACATAAATTATCATAAGTACACAAATGCAAATAACAAATTTGGGAGGGGTGAAGAAGATTGGTATCGACTAAGCCCTTCCCGCTTATTAGACAAAGACAAACCCAGTCCAGAGATAGATAATATCAGGAACACGGGTACGTTAACCTAACAGTGAAGTTAATTACTCTGAAAGAGGTGTTACAAAATTAGGTATAAGTGATAGAAAAAAACCTGTTCTTCCCAGCTGTTCTTCCCTTTACTAAGCAAATGGAAAGGAGGTGGTTTTAAACAGAGTTAACAAATTATCAACTATCCCACTTAAAGGAACAATGTAGGGTATACAGAAAAGATATATATTACCAGGTAAGCAAGTTAACAAAATGGTCACACAAAAGAATTAATTTCCTGTCATTCATACACGCGCTAGCAAAGGCCTTCACTCATCTTGCTCTCACTTACCGATTGTGAAAAAATCTTGCACTCCATAGAATAACACAACAGCAGTTACACCTCAAACTAAATGTATGAGTGTTTGTTCAAGTTCTAGCCCCAGATTAGCGGGTAGGCGGTCAGCACATAAAAGGATCCCGTAATCGCTGGAAAATGAATCTGTAGTTGTGTCTCTTTTCTTAATAACAGTTTCTATGGGAGGGCACGGTCTCTGATACCGGGGTGAGGATGGTGTGGTCTATTTGACTATGCCGCTGATAATAAAATTCTTACGCGTGCTGGTACACTTTATCCGTGAGGTATGGTTTAAGTCCAGTGAGAAAACTAGTCACATCACTGTTCAGGAATTTATGAATTATCTCTCTGTGTCAGTAAACTAACAAAGCTCGGGCCAGTGTTCTTCTTCCCGTTACGACTTAAGTTGTTTGATGGTGCGTTAAATTTGTCTTTGGGTGTGCTTTCTTTGCTATAAGTTAGATAGCGGAATTCCAAACATAGAATCGCCTCAAAGATTAAAAATTTACACAGTCTCAACAAGTTCTGCGTCAGGGGAACTCTACGCACTGTTTATGCTTTGCTTTGCTTAGATTGATTTCTTTATTGCTTTCTTAATGCTGGGATCGCACAGGTTACGATCACTCTGTATGAAAGAAAAAAAGACATGTAATATACCGAAAACAAATAACCTTCTAAAGCGCGATGAATTTCCCGTTAAGCCTATTATATATATGCTCACGTATTTAATTATGTATTTAATAAACACTGCGCGAGTTCTAGTGGTTAAAAACACACATCTATAAAACTAGGACTAAACTGAATTTATTAATTATAAATTCCTTCGCGACTTTAAAAGTTAATTTAAGCATCTATTATCTTTTGAAATAATATAATAGATAGATCATTATATTTAAAACTGGAACTCTTGAGATGGTTTAATTAAATAGATTTAAATTAACACAAAATCCCTTTAAATAGAATGACTAGACCACTGATCACTTTACACAATATATATTTTACCGCGTTGCACAGAATTAGAAATCACTGCAAATATATATAAAATCCAGGGGAAAATCTATAACAAGATTTCAATAAAGCTAGTGCTTCTGTAAAGGTCTGGCCAGCGAGTGATAACGTGTCTAGTTCTACATGGTCTATTTAGCTAAAATGGAATGTAAGTTGAGTGGGACATGATAAACTTGACAGCTTATTTGATCTCACGAACTTTTGGGGATCTGACCGCCAAATCAAGAGAAGAAACCGCACCCTGGTCTTCGTATCTCCGTTCGCTGCTACCCGTTCGCTTTCCCCGTTCGCTCGGTTCCTCGATTGACACCGAGACGCGAAATTAGCGGCAAGCAACTGCGTCTCGTATCAGGGACCACTACTGTCTTTGATAACGCCGATAGTCTCCCCTAAAATCCCTCGGTCTGTCTCTTTGATCTCGTGCCGCCTACTACATGAGTTCCGCGCGGTTCGCTCTGGCGAAACGAAAGGTAACAACAAATGTTCAGGGGTTCTAATGTTATGAAAAGCTAAGGGTCCCTTTAATCATCCATCATATCAGGGAAAATTCACTTGTCAAACTAGACGTACGTCACAGCTACCAAGAAAGTTAACAATTAAAGACAAGCAGTTTGACTACGAAGAAAGTTAACAATTAAAGTCAAGCAGTTTGATGACGAAAGTTAACAATTAAAGACAGTTTTGGCGACCAAGAAAGTTAACAATTAAAGAAAAGCACAGTAGCGACGAATTAAGTTTATAACTGAGGACATGCAGTTTGGCGCCGAAGAAAGTTAATAAATCAAGACAGTTTGAAGAAAGTTAACAAGTACAGTATAATGGGAGGTCGTGGAGAAGCATCCATGAACTGTCGGACCGACGAACGGACAGACAGACAGATAAATAGATGATACATTTATCGTTTGGTTGATTTATGGTTGGACGGATGGATGTTCGCTAAGATTAATGGATGGTTGACGCTCGTAATCACCGAGGAGCTGATAAGCACATGGTATTAGGAAATTTGAAACGGGAAATGACGATGTACGTTCTTAAAAAATGCAGCTAACAAATACAGGGAGAAAAAAAAACATAGGGAGAAAAAAGACAAAACTAGAGAATATACTATTAAGCGTTGCTGCTGTTTCTATGTTAAATAATATACTCTCTGCTCATGCGCAACACAAGATGTAGTACATTTCTCGGTTTCCATATAGTTTGTTTGCTTTTACCTGGTTTCTATAGCAACGAAGACGTCGAACCTCTGCTAATAAAGTTAACTTGGGAAAAATGACCCCCAAAAAAAAAATGTTTTCTCGTTAATATTTTTGTCTTTTTGGTTTTTTTTTTGGTTTTTTTTTTTTTTTTTTTGCGGCGTGCTGCACAATTGTAACCGTGCTGATTCTTTCAGAGCGAAAGAAAGCAAACACTGAGAATGCTTGTTAAGTTCAGCATTAGTATATGATTCATATTTCATTGGCTAGACCATTCTTACTTACTTACTAACTTAGTCGTTCCTCTTCTACCCTTTGATGTAGAGGTTTACCAGAGAGAGCGCCATACTATCCTATGGGCTGTCTTCCTCTTGCCCTGGTTCTAATCTAGTCCTCGGTCCTTCAGAGATTGTCTAATGTTGTCCTCCTAGCAGATTATTGGTCGTCCTGGAGGTCTGGATCCCTAGCTTTTAGTTTCCAATGTTTGTCTTGGTCGCCGATCTTCTTTCATTCTGCAGACCAATGACCAAACCATTGCTTTTGACAGTATCATCATCTCATCATCTCAACCCGTAACCCGTCATGGGTCGTAGGGGTGCCATGGTGGAAGCATCAGCAGACAACGTCCTCCACTGCTCTCTATCCTCAGCAATGCGTACAAGTGTGGAAAAACCGTGCCCTGCCCATTCTTTGATGTTATTTTGATTCCTTTGACAGTATATGCAATATAAATGGCAAATCAGCTTTTGAGATTCACGAGAACAACGACAGACGCAATAAAAAAACATATTTGCTAGAAAACTATTATTATGCAAAACTGTATATTTAATATAATTCTTGTCAGTCTAATGTTCAAGCATTTTTTCCCCTATATAATATCTACACCAGAAACAAAAAGTTAGTACTGACTTTTTTAAAACATCTTATAAAGTGAAATTCGAACAAACGCTAGAATTTAAAATATTACATACGTGCACGCATCCAAAATTTAAATTTGTATAATACTGGCCGTAATCAAACAGGCACCAGTAAAAAAATAGAAACAAAAAGAAGATAAAAAACTGGTTTTATTTAATGAAATGTAATTGTTAAGTGTTATGTCAGTGACTCAATTAAACAAAATCAGAGCTGGAAATGGGATTGGCATTTTTTTAATGAACAAGTGACAAATCCTGACGTGGCCATTAAATGAAGGACTATAAGGTAACATCAACGGTGGAAAGCCTGTTGAAACATGGAGAAAGCACACATCGAGATAGAGAGTGAGTGAGGGAGGGAGGGAGGGAGTGAGTGAGTGAGTGGGTGGGTGAGTGAGTGGGTCCGTGCGTGCGTGCGTGCGTGCGTGAGTGAGTGGAGTGGAGTGAGTGAGTGGAGGTAGTGAGTGAGTGGAGTGGAGTGAGTGGAGGAGTGGGTGGGTGTGTGGGTGGGTGAGTGAGTGAGTGAGTGAGTGAGTGAGTGAGTGAGTGAGTGAGTGAGTGAGTGAGTGAGTGAGTGAGTGAGTGAGTGAGTGAGTGAGTGAGTGAGTGAGTGAGTGAGGGAGGGAGGGAGGGAGGGAGGGAGGGAGGGAGGGAGGGAGGGAGGGAGCGAACATGGGAGGCTGTTGGAATTACATAAAAGTGATAGCTTCACATGTCCACTATGTTAAATGTATCAATGTCACATGTTCCTGGAGGTGCTAGCAGCCAACTAGGATTAAAAATAGGGTAAGAATTATGGTTGTCAGAATTTTTCACACTTTAGCAGAACGAATGCACATCCGTCTGGTAACGATATCAGCAGGTACCTGGTGCTTTGTTTCCCGTCTGCAAGCGTGAGGTGTTCTACCGGTGTTTAACTCCTAGGGCTTCTGCTCGATCTAACAACCTAATATAACTCACCTGAGGCAATAAACGTACTCTAAAAACTTTCAGACACGTTTTTTCGCAACATACTATGTAGGCGTCCACGGCGCAACTATTACACACATGAAACCACAGATTCATCGGCCACACATTCGTCACCCACACATTCGTCGCCCACACAGTTTCCGCTTCCTGATGTTCTTTTCCTCATCATTTCCCTTCCCACGGATCATCGAGCCACCACTGCAGCTAACCCTCTTTTCAGCAAACCTACTGCAAAACATTCATCATGTCCTCTTGCAGAAGTGTTCTCTGTAACAATTTTATTGGCTGATAATTATACATTTCTGCGTTTCCAGAACAAATTTAAAAAGCAAACATAAATAGAAATCGTCTCGTGTCTCACAGCTGTTACATACTCGTATGTTACCTGTCTTTCTTGTATTTTCCAACCGTTTTTCTGTCTACCTAAATACGTGATTATCATCTTGTCTATCACGCAGCAGTCAATTTACTTGCTGTTCATGTTTCATATGTTGCTGACTGTGGCCTTACAATGAAGTTTGATCATTTCCTGTCTGAACGAAGATGTTAGATAAAGCCTTTCGATTTGAACAGACAAAAAACTTAACACATAACAGCAGAAATGTAACTTCAATCTTCTTGAAATTCGATATCGACTGGCGTGAGCCTACATTTCTCCCACAGCTTCCGAATTTTTGTGTTTGGTAATAAAGTGTTAACATTATCGCATCACACTGGCCCCTTCTTCTTTCCACTTGCCATGCCGCTGGAGGCCTTTTCTGGTCCGCGTACCCCCTTGGCTTTATTAAACATTCACGCACCCATTATTTAATATGAAAGGAAATTCATTTTTAAAGTTTACCATTCTAATGCATATAAGATCCAATATCATAATTCCCGTCGGTCGGTCGGTCACACCGTCATTTGCGCACTTTTCTATTTTCGAGAGAGTACATTAACTTTCAACCACAGCTACGGGGTGCAACTGTTAGACAGTAATTGTATTGTTTCCCTTATATGTACTCTCCCGAAAATAGAAAAGTGCGCAAATGACGGAGTGCATGAACAGTTTGATTATGGAAAGAAGCCAACAACACAATTGATAAACAGTACATTAACTGGAGACAGAAAGGTGCGGAGATGCAGATTAAATCAACAACTCATGTTTTGTTTATGTTTCTTTGTGTGTTGGTGTATTTGTTTGTTTGTGTTTGTGTGTTTGTTTGTGTGTTTGTTTGTGTGTATCAAGATACTCTTCTGTCCAGTTTCATTCGGGAAACGGATTTAACTCGTCATTTTTTTAAAAATAACCTTAAAATGTACGTTTTTGATTGTTTCTTCAAGACAAAATTTTAATTTAAAGTATTGCAGACTTATTATTATGGATCAAAAGGATAAGATGGCTGCAATTAAAAACCTGTCTATGTTGTTGCTAGTAATAAAAAAGCAGATTAATTAATTTTTCGTAAAGAAAACTTTATTCGGTACATAACATTGTTAGTATCCTAAATTTGTTAAATGTTTATCAGTCAAATAAATTATCCAAACGGCAAGGCCTCAAAACCCAGTCCCTTCAGACTCAAATAGAACAGTCCCACGATGGTCTGGTTATGTCTGCAGAATGGGAGAAGGATCGGCTACCACGGCAAGTATGGGAAACTAAGAACCATGGATCCAGACTTGCAGGTTCCGCTGGCAGGACAATATTAGACAATCTCTGACGGACCGAGGACTAGATTGAAACCAGGCCAGGAGGAAGACAACCGATAGGATATTATGGCACTCTCGCTGGCAAACCGATCCACAAGTGCTTTAACTAACAATACCCGGTACTAGTTATAGTATCAGAGGCGGATCTACTACAAAGCTAATAAAGTTTGAGCTCAGGACCCTTAAGTCCAGTTTTCTCTATAAAACGTTTCTTTCCCATCCTGCAACACGTTTTAAAAATAAAGTGGCCCCTCAAAGAGTTCAATCTTCAGGGGCCTCAAAATGTAGATTCGCCACTGTGTGCAGTACTTGAATAGTATAATATAGTTGCTTACCAAATATTCCCCGGATTTCCTTGATAAGCATATCGCCCTTCCTGTATGAACACGTACCCCCCCCCCCCCCCCCCCCCCCCCCCCCCCCCCCCCCCCCCCCCCAGGATGGTAATGCCTGATTTAATTAATGTCTGTGCCTTTTCTTAGCGTATGTCGTACAATGCGACTATAAGTATTTTTGTTTATGTGTGCTCGTGTGTGTGTGTGTTAATGTGTGTGTGTTAATGTGTGTGTGTTCATGTGTGTGTTCATGTGTTTGTGTGTTTGTGTACGTGTTTGTTTATGTGTTTGTTTATGCGCTTGTTTATGTGTTTGCTTATGTGTTTGTTTATGTGTTTCTTTAGGCGTGTGTTTATTTGTTTGTTTACTTGTTGGTGTGTTTGTTTATATATTTGTGTGTTTATGTGTTTTGCTTATGTGTTTGATTATGTGTTTGTTTATGGGTTTGTTATATGTGTGCTCGTGTGTGTTAGTGTGTTTATGTGTTTTTGTGGCTGTTTACATTTGTGTGTTTGTTTATGTGTCTGTTTATGTGTTTATGTATGTGTTTGTTTATGTGTTTGTGTGTTTATGTGTTTTGCGTACGTGTTTATGCGTTTGTTTATTTGTTTATGTGTTGGTGTGTTTGTTTATTTGTTTGTTTGTGTTTGTGTGTTTTTGTGTGTGTTTGTTTTTGTGTTTGTTTATGTGTTTGTTTGTGTTTGTGTGTTGGTTTATGTGTTTTTCTTATATTTTTGTTTGTTTGTTTATGTGTTTATTTATGTGTTTATATGTTTGTTTATGTGTTTATGTGTGTTTGTTTATGTGTTTTGCTTATGTGTTTATGTGTTTGTTTATGTGTTTGTTTATGTGTTTGTTTGTGTTTGTATGTTTGTGTTTTGCTTATATATTTGTATGTTTGTTTATGGGTTTTGCTTATGTGTTTATGTGTTTCTTTATGTGTTTCTTTATATGTTTGTTTATGTGCTTGTTTGTGTTTGTGTGTTTGTGTTTTTTGTGTTTGTGTTTTTGTTTATGTGTTTTGCTAATGTGTTTATGTGTTTGTTTATGTTTTATGTTTGTTTATTTGTTTAAAGTGTTTTGTTGTTTGTTTATGTGCTTGTTTATATGTTTATGTCTTTGTGTGTTTGTTTGTGTACGTGCCTGCCTGTTTGAGTGCCTGTTTTTATATGTTTGTTTGCGTGTTTGTTTAATTAATGTGTTTGTTTTTCGTATGTTTGTTTGTTTATGTAAATGTTTATATATGTGTACGTTTGTTTTGGTTGTTTTAATGTGTTTAGCGTTGGTTTGTTGTTGTTGTTTTTTGTTTGTTTTTGTTGTTG
This sequence comes from Oreohelix idahoensis, assembly GCA_024509875.1. NCBI lineage: Eukaryota > Metazoa > Mollusca > Gastropoda > Stylommatophora > Oreohelicidae > Oreohelix > Oreohelix idahoensis. The sequence continues at coordinate 58,404 of JAMPIV010013853.1, read as the reverse complement.
TTAATAAAGATGTATGGGCATCCCTTTCTAATTAAAATCGATTTAGAAAACAGAAAAACAAAAGAGGGGAGTTCAAAGGAATTAGGTTTAGGTTAAGTAGGAGTTGATTTATTACAAACTGGTGTTTGTTTTAGAATGGCAGCAGTAGAACTGAAGAAACAGTTCGTCAGGGAGGCCTCACGTTTCACACCTCCCGAAATTATCATCAAACAGAGAAAGAAGAAGGAGAGAAAAGAAGGTGTTGCTGTTCTTGCCGATGATTTATTGGACAGTTTGGCGTTTGTTGGAAGGAAGACGCCAAGAAGCGGTAACTAAAAATAAATACTATCTTTTTGCCGATAAGGTAAACTGTTTTGACCTTTGTAGATCTGGGGTGGAAAGAAAAATAGGCACGGTAGGTGAAATACGTTGCTGACTTGTCATTAGTGATAGATAGAGAAATAGATAGGCAGACGGACAGACAGATAGACAAAGGCACAGAGAGGGGAGGGGACAGATAAAGAATGACATCTGTTTAAGATGATATCTTCATCATCTTCTTTTTCTTCTCCTTTCTGCTTCTTCTTCTTCTTCTTCTTCTTCTGCTTCTGCTTCTTCTTCTTCTTCTTCTTCTTCTTCTGCTTCTGCTTCTTCTTCTTCTTCTTCTTCTTCTTCTTCTGCTTCTGCTTCTTCTTCTTCTTCTTCTTCTTCTTCTTCTGCTTCTGCTTCTGCTTCTTCTTCTTCTTCTTCTTCTTCTTCTGCTTCTGCTTCTTCTTCTTCTTCTTCTGCTTCTGCTTCTTCTTCTTCTTCTTCTTCTTCTTCTGCTTCTGCTTCTTCTTCTTCTTCTTCTGCTTCTGCTTCTTCTTCTTCTTCTTCTTCTTCTTCTGCTTCTGCTTCTTCTTCTTCTTCTTCTTCTTCTTCTTCTTCTGCTTCTGCTTCTTCTTCTTCTTCTTCTTCTTCTTCTTCTGCTTCTGCTTCTTCTTCTTCTTCTTCTTCTTCTTCTGCTTCTGCTTCTTCTTCTTCTTCTTCTGCTTCTGCTTCTTCTTCTTCTTCTTCTTCTTCTTCTGCTTCTGCTTCTTCTTCTTCTTCTTCTGCTTCTGCTTCTTCTTCTTCTTCTTCTTCTGCTTCTGCTTCTTCTTCTTCTTCTTCTTCTTCTTCTTCTGCTTCTGCTTCTTCTTCTTCTTCTTCTTCTTCTTCTTCTGCTTCTGCTTCTTCTTCTTCTTCTTCTTCTTCTTCTTCTGCTTCTGCTTCTTCTTCTTTTTTCCTCTTCTTATCCTCCTTCTTCTTCTTCTTCTTTTTCCGCTGCTGCTGCTTCTTCTTCTTCTCCTCTTCCTCCTCCTCCTTCTTGTTCTCCTCCTCCTTCTCCTCCTGCTCATTCTTCTTCTTCTTTTTCTTCTTCCTCGTTTTCTTCTTCTACTACTGCTTCTTCTTCTGCTTCTTCTTTCTCTTCCTCCTCTTCTTCGTCTTCCTCCTCCTCCTGGTCCTCCTCTTCCTCTTCTTCTTCTTCCTCTTCCTCCTCTGTTTCTTCTTCTGCTTTTACTTCCTGCTTCTTCTTTCTTCTTTTTGTTTTCTTCTTCAAGTACCATACCTGCTGGCGTAATTGATCATGTCTCTCCACAGCTTCCTGTGTCCGGTGATGTTTATCAATTCTGCATTTTGATTGAAAAGTTTCATTCATTAACTCCTATCCATCTAACTAGTATAACATACATGTCAAATTAAAGAAAATTAACTTCTGTTTTATTACATAAAATTCTATATCACATTAACATAACAGCTCAAACGTGAGATCCGGATTGTTGGACAGATTACGTCATAGCGGGAAGTAACTTTTGCATTGTCTTGTTACGTCGGTTTATTGACCTTCTTATTATTTAAATGTTTTTGTTTCAGGAAAACAAGAAAAACAAATACAAAATAAAACTTATTAGTCAAGTCGGTTATATCTTCTTGTTTTGACGTTTGTTTCATGTATTCCAACAGATATGTGAGTATATAAACCAGGGTTTCTCAACCGGGGTTCCGCGGAACTCTACTGTTCCTCCAGAGGTCGCTAGGGTTTCCGCGAGAGATATATACTAACAGTCGTTTTTTTTTAACATGCGGCGGGCGTTGTTAGAGCTCGAAGCGGTGGGCAGTGACCGAGCAGCCCCGATTGGCAGTGCGCAATAGGACCATGTTCATTCTTCCACATACTATATTTCATTAGCATCTTGTAGAGTAGACATTTGTGATAAGACTTTTAGGCCTACGTGGAACAGGTAAAACCAAAAAGCAAGTAGGAAATTTTAAACAAAATGAAAAACTACACCAATGACTTGCATTAGAGTTGATATCTTTTGGGTGGAGGGGGGAACCACGCAAAAAGAGTAGGCAAATAATTTGGGCAAAAATAAAAAGATGTTAAGAAAAAAAAATCATTCTCTGCTCAAAATATCATTGACAATTTTTATTGGATAATTATATTTACAACTTACTAATCACGCTAAGGTACCATGCGCTGTAGATATAATAATTTCTATGGAGGGGCTCTCTGAGACCTGAAAATTAAATCAAGGGTTCATCCAGGATGAAAAGGTTGAAACGCTACTATAAACATTTGAAAAAAAAAATAGAACGTGGGTTACTAATCACTCTAAAGTCACGCTGGCCTTAGTAATTGTGGTGTCCCATTTGGACCATTCTGGTGTGGGCCCTTGGAATAACTTACTTAGTCGTTCCTCTTCTACCATGAGGTGTAGAGGTTTGAAAGAGAGAGCGCCAAACTATCATATCGGCTGTTTTCCTTTTGGCCTGGTTCCATTCTAGTCCTCAGTCCTTCAGAGATTGTCTAATATTGTCCTCCCAGAGGACTTTGAGTCGTCCTGGAGGCCTGGATGCCTGGCTCTTAGTTTCCCATACTTGCCGTGGCAGCCGATCTCCCTTGGAATAAGATTATATTTTTGTTTAAACACGTTTTATGTCACATTATAACAAATAAATGTAGACCTTTTTACATTATAAATACAGTGTCATATCACATATTCCTGAATATCTAATCTAAAATAATCTTCGTTCCTTATTTTGGTTGAAATTAAGAAAAGTGGGGTATGTTCTTCGATGTCATCCAATAAGTCGCCCACGGCGTTAGGGTTAGGGTTAAGATTATGGCCTAGGTGATGGTTAGGATTCTTAAAGCTAACCCTATCCCTCACCCACACATTACTGAGCCTGAATTATGTTTTTTTAATTGTATTTTAGATCGTATTGAACACGCATCGTTCGGAAGGTCCTGGGTTTGATTCCCGGTAAGCCAATCACTTCTGTTTTTCTTTTCCTTTTTTCTCAAGGTCGTATTGAACACTCATCTTACTGTTATTCATTTCAAACCCATTTTTTTGTGTCCAAAGGTGAAAGTGTGAACCAAAGTGGAAACCCTGTAAGCGCGGGGTCCGATTGGGTCAAATCGGTTAAATTGACGTAAGGCCTGCCCTGCCTGTAGAACAGACTTCTGTCTATGTCGCGGTGTTCAACTGATCACTATCTTATAATAATTGATATACAATTCTCCACACCTAAAGGTCTTTTATATTTGGACATGCGCCCTAATATAACCGGCTAAGTTGAACGGCACGCGCCTCGCCAAAACGAGGCAAAATTTTAATTTTAAAAAAAAAAAAGAAAAAAAAAATCACTATCTTATGTCTTTGTTGTCCTCTTCTATTTCATTCTATTACAGTCTTGACGGCGATATCACGCCAAGATAACATTACATTTCGAAAATTCAATGATTTTTCTTTTTTTTTTTTTTTTCTTTTTCTTTTTAAGGTCGTTAAATTCAAACAAACAATTATCACCATGTGCCCAGTTCTGACGAGAATCTTTTGGATTCCGTAGGCGTTCTCCTTCTCCCCCCCCCCCCCACCCCCCCCCCCCCCCAAAAAAAAGAAAAGAAAAAGAAATGTTTAAAACAGATGGTACTGATCGTCCTTTAACAAAATCCAGAAGAAATATATTATGTCATGTTCATGTCATCTGAATTGTGAGTGTTGCGATCACTGAGTTGTTTGATGTAAGTTGTTTATAAAGAGAAAAATGTCTATGAGAATGGGGAAATATCATACAAGAGTATCTTTCTTGTTCTGCCCAAGAGAAAGGCCTTACTTCTCAGCACTTCGTGCTATATCTTGTCGTGATTCCCTATAAATGTTATTCACGTGTTTGAGTTCAATAGTGCCAGTAAAGTTAAGAAGCACCCATGAAATGTAAGGGCTGGACGGAGAAAAGAAAACATATAATTATTGGATTAAAATGTAAAATAAGGTAACGTGACTGAGTTAGTCAGGGGAGAAAGAAGAAATGTCAAGATAAGATATAAAATAGATGCAGGGACGGAGTGATTAGGTTAATGATGAGAGAAAGTAGAAAAGTCAAGCGATGACATAAAATACGAGTAGATACAGGAAAGCGGTGGTTGGTAAAACGATGAGGGAAAGTAGTAAAGTCAGGCGATGACATAAAATAGATACAGGAAAGTGGTGGTTGAGATAAAAATGAGAGAAAGTAGTAAAGTCAGGCGATGACATAAAATAGATACAGGAAAGTGGTGGTTGAGATAAAAATGAGAGAAAGTAGTAAAGTCAGGCGATGACATAAAATAGATACAGGAAAGTGGTGGTTGAGATAAAAATGAGAGAAAGTAGTAAAGTCAGGCGATGACATAAAATAGATACAGGAAAGTGGTGGTTGAGATAAAAATGAGAGAAAGTAGTAAAATCAGGCGATGACATAAAATAGATACAGGAAAGTGGTGGTTGAGATAAAAATGAGAGAAAGTAGTAAAGTCAGGCGATGACATAAAATAGATACAGGAAAGTGGTGGTTGAGATAAAAATGAGAGAAAAAAGTAAAGTCAGGCGATGACATAAAATAGATACAGGAAAGTGGTGGTTGAGATAAAAATGAGAGAAAGTAGTAAAGTCAGGCGATGACATAAAATAGATACAGGAAAGTGGTGGTTGAGATAAAAATGAGAGAAAGTAGTAAAGTCAGGCGATGACATAAAATAGATACAGGAAAGTGGTGGTTGAGATAAAAATGAGAGAAAGTAGTAAAGTCAGGCGATGACATAAAATAGATACAGGAAAGTGGTGGTTGAGATAAAAATGAGAGAAAGTAGTAAAGTCAGGCGATGACATAAAATAGATACAGGAAAGTGGTGGTTGAGATAAAAATGAGAGAAAGTAGTAAAGTCAGGCGATGACATAAAATAGATACAGGAAAGTGGTGGTTGAGATAAAAATGAGAGAAAGTAGTAAAGTCAGGCGATGACATAAAATAGATACAGGAAAGTGGTGGTTGAGATAAAAATGAGAGAAAGTAGTAAAGTCAGGCGATGACATAAAATAGATACAGGAAATCGGTGGTTGGGATAATGATAAGAGAAAGTAGAAAAGTCAACCAATGACAAAATAGAAACGGGAAAGCTCTGGTTGGGATAATGATGAGAGAAAGTAGAAAAGTGAGGCGATGACATAAAATAGAAGACATGTAATAGATACAGGGATATGGTGACATATATAATAGAAGTGAAAGAAGATAAGTCACGAATCGATACAGGAATATAGTGACTGTGATAATCAGGGGAGAAAATAAAGTCAAGAGAAGTTAAAATAGATACGGGATGCCTTAACTTGGATAATCATGGGAGAAAGCAGAAGAGTCAAGAGAAAACATAAAATAGATGCACGAATGGGGTAACTGGATTAATAAGAGGAGAAAGAAGTCATGACTACAGAAGATAAAATAAAATACATACAAGGATAATAATAATAATAATAAATTCTTTAAGCACCAAACACGGCGCATAAGGCAGAAACCAGTGCTCTCCAGGTTGTTCGTTGTGACGCCACTCCTCTTCGCTCTTGCACATTATTTAGGCCCAACGTTCTTCCTTCTCTTATTATTGTTCTTCTGAGTGTTTCTTTTGGTCTTCCTTTTTTCCGCTTACCCTCAGGAACCCAAGTGAGCGCCTGTAGTGGTATCTGTTGTTTTGCATTCGTAGGACATGACCGATATATGACCATCGTCTTTTCCTTATATAGTCGGAGACATATTTCTGCCTAGAGTCTTCTCTTATTTGTCGATTAGTCTTGAATTCTTTCCAACTGATGTTCATGAGTTTTCTAAGACATTTGTTCTCGAATGTATTCAGCTTGTTCTCCAATGATTTTGTTATTTTCCAACTCTCACAGCCGTATGTTAACACTGAGAAACATTTGAATTAAACAGACGAAGCTTGGTATGTATATTCAATGATCGTAATTTCCAAATGTTAGATAATCTATTGAAGGCGCTAGCTGCCAAAGCAATTCTAGTATGGATTTCTCTTGTTGTGTCACCATCCTGAGTCATTTTACTGCCTAAATAATTGAAACTTTCAACTTTCTGTAGTTTTTCCCCGTTCAAGATGATATCAAAGGTCTCGTTAGAAAAGTTCATAGCTTTAGTTTTAGAGGCATTTATTTGGAGACCTATTTTAACCATTAAAAATTAGAAGAAACAGAAGAAAAGTCAAGAGAAGAAAAGAAACAAAATAGATACAAGGATGTGGTGACAAAAATAATCTGAAGGAAAACAAGATACGTCAAGAGAAGAAAATAAATGCAGGGATGTGGTGGCTGGGATAATCTGGTGAGAAAGAAGAAAGTTCAAAATAACATTTAAAATAGATTCAGGGATGTAGTGGTTGCGATATTCCGAAGAATGTCTACATAAGACGTTAAGTAGAGACAGGGATGTCTAGGATGTATTAACAGATATAATAAGAGAAGAAAGAAGGCACGTCATCAGAGACAACATAAAATAGATACAGGGATGTAGTGGCTGGGATAATCAGGCGAGTAAGATGAAAAATAGAGAAGTGGGGACTGGGACAGACAGGCTGGGTCTTCAGGTAAGTCAGGTGAAGAGTCAAGAAAAGGCATGAAATGGTTATAGATATGTGGGGACAGACAGACAGACTGGGTCTTCAGGTGAGACAGGTGAAGAGTCAAGAAAAGGCATGAAATGGTTATAGAGATGTGGGGACTGGAACAAACAGATAGACTGGGTCTTCAGGTGAGAGAGATGAAGAGTCAAGAAAAGGCATGAAATGATTATAGAGATGTAGGGACATAAATAACAGAAACGAAAGAAGAAAATTCACGTGAAGATATGAAATAGAATAGCTACAGTGATGTGGTGACTAGGATAATCAGGAGAGAAAGAAGAAAAATCCGGAGATAATATTATACTAACTAGATACAGTGATGGGGTAACCTAAATAATCGGGACAGAAAGAATAAAAGTCAAGAGAAAGCATTAAATAGATACAGTGATGTGGTAATTGTGACAGTTAGGGAGAAAGATAAGTCCAGGAAGAATGTAAAACGGACATGAAGGTATGAGGTGACTGCTATAATCAGGGGAGGAAATAAAGTCAAGAGCAGTTAAAATAAGTAACATGGATGCGGTAACTTTGATAATCAGGAGGGGAAGAAGAAAAGTCAAGAGAAAACATGAAATAGATACAGGGATGAGGTAACTTGGATAAACAGCAGAGAAAGAAGAAAAGTCAAGAGAAAACATAAAATAGATACAGGGATGAGGTAACTTGGATAAACAGCAGAGAAAGAAGAAAAGTCAAGAGAAAACATAAAATAGATACAGGGATGAGGTAACTTGGATAAACAGCAGAGAACGAAGAAAAGTCAAGAGAAAACATAAAATAGATACAGGGATGAGGTAATTTGGATAAACAGCAGAGAACGAAGAAAAGTCAAGAGAAAACATAAAATAGATACAGGGATGAGGTAATTTGGATAAACAGCAGAAAACGAAGAAAAGTCAAGAAAAAAAATAAAATAGATACAGGGATGAGGTAATTTGGATAAACAGCAGAGAACGAAGAAAAGTCAAGAGAAAACATAAAATAGATACAGGGATGAGGTAATTTGGATAAACAGCAGAGAACGAAGAAAAGTCAAGAGAAAACATGAAATAGATACAGGGATGAGGTAATTTGGATAAACAGCAGAGAACGAAGAAAAGTCAAGAGAAAACATAAAATAGATACAGGGATGAGGTAATTTGGATAAACAGCAGAGAACGAAGAAAAGTCAAGAGAAAACATGAAATAGATACAGGGATGAGGTAATTTGGATAAACAGCAGAGAACGAAGAAAAGTCAAGAGAAAACATAAAATAGATACAGGGAGAGGTAATTTGGATAAAACAGCAGAGAGAACGAAGAAAAGTCAAGAGAAAACATGAAATAGATACAGGGATGAGGTAATTTGGATAAACAGCAGAGAACGAAGAAAAGTCAAGAGAAAACATAAAATAGATACAGGGATGAGGTAATTTGGATAAACAGCAGAGAACGAAGAAAAGTCAAGAGAAAACATGAAATAGATACAGGGATGAGGTAATTTGGATAAACAGCAGAGAACGAAGTAAAGTCAAGAGAAAACATGAAATAGATACAGGGATGAGGTAACTTGGATAATCAGGAGGGGGAGAAGAAAAGTCAAGAGAAAACATGAAATAGATACAGGGATGAGGTAATTTGGATAAACAGCAGAGAACGAAGAAAAGTCAAGAGAAAACATGAAATAGATACAGGGATGAGGTAATTTGGATAAACAGCAGAGAACGAAGAAAAGTCAAGAGAAAACATAAAATAGATACAGGAATATGGTGACTGGGATAATGATGGGAGATTGAAAAATCAAGAAAAGATCTAAAGTAGATACATAAATGAAGTAATTCATATAACCTGAGAAGAAATAAGATACGGCTACAGAAGATAAAATATAATAGATACAGAGGTGTGATGACTGAAATAATCATGCAAAAAAAAAAAAAGAAGTTAAGTCAAAAGAAGAGATGACTTTGCTAAGGAAACTTTGGAATGTACTGCCTCCAGAAAAAAATATATTTTGAAGAACTAACGCATGTAAATAAATATTACAAGAACTGACAGCACGTGATGCAAAACACACACACACAAAAAGTTTGTGGAAAGAACAAAATATATATATATATAGTGGGTCGGGATAAAGTGCACTCCTTGAGTGAAACGGATAAAAGTACTCGAGCAGAAGCGATGATGAAGAGAAAAACTGAGAAAAAGATCTTACGTGTCTACCTGAGTCTTTGAGTGTCAGGAGCGCGAGCATCACTCACAAGCACGTGCTACCACTCAGTTATCACTTTCTTTATCTACTCTTCTTCTTCTACGTCTTGACCCTGTTTCTTTCTGCTGCTCCCCCTACCCTACAACCCCCCTCCCCCTTTTCCCCCCAACTATCTCTCTCTGTCCGTCTAATCAGCTGATAACTTCGGAAATGTGTAGGAGGTAAGAGAGAGAGAGAGATGAGGCTGTCTCAACATTCAGAGGCGTCGATGTTCCCAGCATAGGCAGGTGGAGGTAGGGTGTCTTGTATGAATCAAACGTGATCATGGTCACGACGATGAGGCAAAACATCTAAGTTAGAAACGCCGCTTAATTTACACTTAGGAAGAAGAAAATAATAAGGCATGTTTGGAACAAACACTTCCTTTCTTTCTTTTGTTGTAACTACAATGCTCTCTGTGAGTTCCGTGTAGGTCCCGGGGCATTTGAGGCTTTGATCTTTACTTTCTGCATTAATTCTCATCTGATCCTAATAACTGGTTTTCTAACCCACAGCACTGCAATTATTTTAATTGTTCACGCTAGTTTTTAGTTGAATGTCCAGGCTGTGTTTGGCAAGACCCGTGTGTCAATTGTTCACGTTTTCTCTTAGTTGAATATCCAGGCTGTGTTAGGCAAGATCATTGTGTCAATTCTTCACGATTTCTCTTAGTTGAATGTCCAGGCTGTGTTTGGCAAGATCATTGTATCAATTTTTCACGCTTTCTCTTAGTTGAATGTCCAGGCTGTGTTTGGCAAGATCATTGTATCAATTTTTCACGCTTTCTCTTGGTTGAATGTCCAGGCTGTGTTTGGCAAGATCATTGTATCAATTTTTCACGCTTTCTCTTAGTTGAATGTCCAGGCTGTGTTTGGCAAGATCATTATGTCAATTCTTCACGATTTCTCTTAGTTGAATGTCCAGGCTGTGTTTGGCAAGATCATTGTATCAATTTTTCACGCTTTCTCTTAGTTGAATGTCCAGGCTGTGTTTGGCAAGATCATTGTATCAATTTTTCACGCTTTCTCTTAGTTGAATGTCCAGGCTGTGTTTGGCAAGATCATTGTATCAATTTTTCACGCTTTCTCTTAGTTGAATGTCCAGTCTGTGTTTGGCAAGATCATTGTATCAATTTTTCCCGCTTTCTCTTAGTTGAATGTCCAGGCTGTGTTTGGCAAGATCATTGTGCAAGGAGAACATTAGGAGAAAACAAATATTTTCTTGTATTACATATCAGCTCCCTATGAAGTATAGGCCTTTAACAGTACACGCCAAACATTCATGTCCTGCTCCATTCTTTCAATGTCTTTCTTCTCCGTGTCAATTCATTATCCAACGGACATCTTCATGTGTATTTTGCGTTTCCTTCTATTTCTCTAATCCGGAGGATTCCCGAACAAATAATGTCATGTAATGCTATGAATTTCCCAGTGTAGCACCTTCCAGCGCCAGCATTTTTATTTTTTATTTTATTTTATTTATTTATTTGACTGGTTCTTTCCCTCAGTTCCACATTCATGATCTTATCATAACATGCCCATTCTTATATTATGTACACATGCCCATGTATAAATGGCTGCAGCTTCTTAGTTACTGCCATTATTGTACTCTGTGCTTCCTGGAGTTTCTTGGTTACTGCCATTATTGTACTCCGTGCTTCATAGAGTTTCTTGGTTGCTGCCATTATTGTACTCCGTGCTTCCTGGAGTTTCTTGGTTACTGCCATTATTGTACTCCGTGCTTCATAGAGTTTCTTGGTTACTGCCATTATTGTACTCCGTGCTTCATAGAGTTTCTTGGTTACTGCCATTATTGTACTCCGTGCTTCATAGAGTTTCTTGGTTACTGCCATTATTGTACTCCGTGCTTCCTGGAGTTTCTTGGTTACTGCCATTATTGTACTCCGTGCTTCCTGGAGTTTCTTGGTTGCTGCCATTATTGTACTCCGTGCTTCCTGGAGTTTCTTGGTTGCTGCCATTATTGTACTCCGTGCTTCCTGGAGTTTCTTGGTTGCTGCCATTATTGTACTCCGTGCTTCCTGGAGTTTCTTGGTTGCTGCCATTATTGTACTCCGTGCTTCATAGAGTTTCTTGGTTGCTGCTATTATTGTACTCCGTGCTTCCTGGAGTTTCTTGGTTGCTGCCATTATTGTACTCCGTGCTTCATAGAGTTTCTTGGTTGCTGCCATTATTGTACTCCGTGCTTCCTGGGGTTTCTTGGTTACTGCCATTATTGTACTCCGTGCTTCCTGGAGTTTCTTGGTTACTGCCATTATTGTACTCCGTGCTTCCTGGAGTTTCTTGGTTGCTGCCATTATTGTACTCCGTGCTTCCTGGAGTTTCTTGGTTGCTGCCATTATTGTACTCCGTGCTTCCTGGAGTTTCTTGGTTGCTGCCATTATTGTACTCCGTGCTTCCTGGAGTTTCTTGGTTGCTGCCATTATTGTACTCCGTGCTTCATAGAGTTTCTTGGTTGCTGCCATTATTGTACTCCGTGCTTCCTGGAGTTTCTTGGTTGCTGCCATTATTGTACTCCGTGCTTCATAGAGTTTCTTGGTTGCTGCCATTATTGTACTCCGTGCTTCATAGAGTTTCTTGGTTGCTGCTATTATTGTACTCCGTGCTTCCCGGGGTTTCTTGGTTACTGCCATTATTGTACTCCGTGCTTCCTGGAGTTTCTTGGTTGCTGCCATTATTGTACTCCGTGCTTCCTGGAGTTTCTTGGTTGCTGCCATTATTGTACTCCGTGCTTCCTGGAGTTTCTTGGTTGCTGCCATTATTGTACTCCGTGCTTCTTGGTTGCTCGGAGTTTCTTGGTTGCTGCCATGATTGTACTCCGTGCTTCATAGAGTTTGCTTGTTGCTGCTATTATTGTACTCCGTGCTTCCTGGGGTTTCTTGGTTACTGCCATTATTGTACTCCGTGCTTCCTGGAGTTTCTTGGTTGCTGCCATTATTGTACTCCGTGCTTCCTGGAGTTTCTTGGTTACTGCCATTATTGTACTCCGTGCTTCCTGGAGTTTCTTGGTTACTGCCATTATTGTACTCCGTGCTTCCTGGAGTTTCTTGGTTGCTGCCATTATTGTACTCCGTGCTTCCTGGAGTTTCTTGGTTGCTGCCATTATTGTACTCCGTGCTTCATAGAGTTTCTTGGTTGCTGCTATTATTGTACTCCGTGCTTCCCGGGGTTTCTTGGTTACTGCCATTATTGTACTCCGTGCTTCCTGGAGTTTCTTGGTTGCTGCCATTATTGTACTCCGTGCTTCCTGGAGTTTCTTGGTTGCTGCCATTATTGTACTCCGTGCTTCCTGGAGTTTCTTGGTTGCTGCCATTATTGTACTCCGTGCTTCCTGGAGTTTCTTGGTTGCTGCCATTATTGTACTCCGTGCTTCATAGAGTTTCTTGGTTGCTGCTATTATTGTACTCCGTGCTTCCCGGGGTTTCTTGGTTACTGCCATTATTGTACTCCGTGCTTCCTGGAGTTTCTTGGTTGCTGCCATTATTGTACTCCGTGCTTCCTGGAGTTTCTTGGTTACTGCCATTATTGTACTCTGTGCTTCCTGGAGTTTCTTGGTTGCTGCCATTATTGTACTCCGTGCTTCCTGGAGTTTCTTGGTTACTGCCATTATTGTACTCCGTGCTTCATAGAGTTTCTTGGTTGCTGCCATTATTGTACTCCGTGCTTCCCGGGGTTTCTTGGTTACTGCCATTATTGTACTCCGTGCTTCCTGGAGTTTCTTGGTTGCTGCCATTATTGTACTCCGTGCTTCATAGAGTTTCTTGGTTGCTGCTATTATTGTACTCCGTGCTTCCCGGGGTTTCTTGGTTACTGCCATTATTGTACTCCGTGCTTCCTGGAGTTTCTTGGTTGCTGCCATTATTGTACTCCGTGCTTCCTGGAGTTTCTTGGTTACTGCCATTATTGTACTCCGTGCTTCATAGAGTTTCTTGGTTGCTGCCATTATTGTACTCCGTGCTTCCCGGGGTTTCTTGGTTACTGCCATTATTGTACTTCGTGCTTCCTGGAGTTTCTTGGTTACTGCCATTATTGTACTTCATGCTTTCTGCAGTTTCTTGGTTGCTGTCATTAATGTACTCCGTGCTTCCTGGAGTTTCTTGGTTGCTGTCATTATTGTACTCCGTGCTTCCTGGAGTTTCTTAGTTGCTGCCATTATTGTACTTCATGCTTTCTGCAGTTTCTTGATTGCTGTCATTGTTGTACTCCGTGCTTCTTGGTTGCTGTCATTATTGTACTCCGTGCTTCCCGGAGTTTCTTGTTTGCTGTCATTATTGTACTCCGTGTTTCTCGGAGTGTCTTGGTTGCTGTCATTATTGTACTCCGTGCTTCTTGGTTGCTGTCATTATTGTACTCCGTGCTTCTTGGTTGCTGTCATTATTGTACTCCGTGCTTCTTGGTTGCTGTCATTATTGTACTCCGTGCTTCCTAGAGTTTCTTAGTTGCTGTCATTATTGTACTCCGTGCTTCCTAGAGTTTCTTAGTTGCTGTCATTATTGTACTCCGTGCTTCTCTGAGTATCTTGGTTGCTGTCAGTATTGTACTCCGTGCTTCTCGGAGTGTCTTGGTTGCTGTCAGTATTGTACTCCGTGCTTCTCGGAGTGTCTTGGTTGCTGTCATTATTGTACTCCGTGCTTCTCGGAGTGTCTTGGTTGCTGTCAGTATTGTACTCCGTGCTTCTCGGAGTGTCTTGGTTGCTGTCATTATTGTACTCCGTGCTTTCTGGAATTTCTTGGTTGCTGTCATTATTGACTCCGTGCTTCCTGGAGTAGTGCAGTTTGGTTACCTCGACATTTTAATTGAGAACTCTCTATGTCAGCATGCAATAAAAGCTCCTCCTAACTTTTAAATTTTTATTCTTCTAGTTGCACGTCTGGGGAATTTTGTACAGCTGGGTAATAATACACTACAAGACATATTATAATTGGACATGCACACTAATATAACCGACCTTGTATCTAGGTTGAACAGGATGCGCCTCCCCGAAGCAGGGCAAAACTCCTAATTAAAAAAAAAAAATGTACAGATGACCTGTTTAGAAGATCCTAGACATGTTCTTCCTCTTCTTTCTGTTACTCTGTTATCGCTTCTAAGCAATCTTCCTTTCTTGTCCTTGATAAACTTGTTAAACAAATAAAGAGGGGAAACCCGAGGCCTGTAAACAGTAAATAAATAAATATCACACACATAAAGGTATGGTTTCAGGCACTCGTGAGAAATAAAGAAGTAGAAAACTAGACAACAGAAAAACAACAGAACTAATAGGCTCGCCGGAGAAGTGAACCGAGGATCATCCGAACGGCAAAATCGCCTAGCTTCAGAAGAGAATCACACTCCTCCCTGTCAACTAGGCACCACCGTGATAAGGCCATTTGTTTTCTTATATATACTTTTATTTTTCCGGTATCTGTTGTAGAGACCCCTTTTATTGTAGCTTCCTTTGCCTCTCTTGCCGAATAGCCAGTGTATTTGTTCTTGTTTGTACTGATACTTTGTTTTAACTTCTTTGTTTGCTTATATGGATATTTCATAAATCTCAGCTCTGTAACTTCTTCTTGTGCGTCTGTTTAAATCTGCTTTCTTACATGTGTTATTTCTTTTATCTTATTTACGGTATTTTGTGGTTACCCAACATTTTAATGGAGTTATTTTTCCAAGGACTTCTATACATGTCTCACCCACACGAATATAGAAAGGAGCAAATTTAGAATATCATCCTTGTCATCATCATCATCATCATCATCATCCTCAGCATTGTCATCATCATCATCATCCTCAGCATTGTCATCATCATCATCATCATCCTCAGCATTGTCATCATCATCATCAGCATTGTCATCATCATCATCATCCTCAGCATTGTCATCATCATCATCATCCTCAGCATTGTCATCATCATCATTATCATCGTCATCATCATCGTCGTCGTCATCATCATCATTCTCATCATCATCATCATCTTCGTCATCATAGTTGTCATCATCGCCATCATTTTCCTTTGCGCTCCTTGTGGAGCATGAAACCACCACAGCTGATGGTCCCTGTATAGGAAGTCTGCAACAAACATTCACATACTCTTGTGGAGTTAGTCTCTGTAGCACTTAGTTTTACATAATGAAGTTGCCAGTCTCATGCACAGCCTTATTAGTTACCGTTACGAATGCCCCAGAGAGCAGTAAATCTATTATTTCTTTGTCTCAACAGCAACCTCTGGGTACGACTACTAATTTAGATCATGAAGAACACAGTATTCTTTCTGTGCCTCAACAGAAACTTTTGAGTACTACTAATTTAGATCATGAAGTACACAGTATTCTTTCTGTGCCTCAACAGCAACCTCTGAGTACTACTACTAATTTAGATCATGAAGAACACAGTATTCTTTCTGTGCCTCAACAGAAACTTTTGAGTACTACTAATTTAGATCATGAAGTACACAGTATTCTTTCTGTGCCTCAACAGAAACTTTTGAGTACTACTAATTTAGATCATGAAGAACACAGTATTCTTTCTGTGCCTCAACAGCAACCTCTGAGTACTACTACTAATTTAGATCATGAAGAACACAGTATTCTTTCTGTGCCTCAACATAAACTTTTGAGTACTACTACTAATTTAGATCATGAAGAACACAGTATTCTTTCTGTGCCTCAACAGAAACTTTTGAGTACTACTAATTTAGATCATGAAGTACACAGTATTCTGTCTGTGCCTCAACATAAACTTTTGAGTACTACTAATTTAGATCATGAAGAACACAGTATTCTTTCTGTGCCTCAACAGAAACTTTTCAGTACTACTAATTTAGATCATGAAGAACACAGTATTCTTTCTGTGCCTCAACATTAACTTTTGAGTACTACTAATTTAGATCATGAAGAACACAGTATTCTTTCTGTGCCTCAACATAAACTGTTGAGTACTACTAATTTAGATCATGAAGTACACAGTATTCTGTCTGTGCCTCAACATAAACTTTTGAGTACTACTAATTTAGATCATGAAGAACACAGTATTCTTTCTGTGCCTCAACAGAAACTTTTCAGTACTACTAATTTAGATCATGAAGAACACAGTATTCTTTCTGTGCCTCAACAGAAACTTTTGAGTACTACTAATTTAGATCATGAAGTACACAGTATTCTTTCTGTGCCTCAACAGCAACCTCTGAGTACTACTACTAATTTAGATCATGAAGAACACAGTATTCTTTCTGTGCCTCAACAGAAACTTTTGAGTACTACTAATTTAGATCATGAAGTACACAGTATTCTTTCTGTGCCTCAACAGAAACTTTTGAGTACTACTAATTTAGATCATGAAGAACACAGTATTCTTTCTGTGCCTCAACATAAACTTTTGAGTACTACTACTAATTTAGATCATGAAGAACACAGTATTCTTTCTGTGCCTCAACAGAAACTTTTGAGTACTACTACTAATTTAGATCATGAAGAACACAGTATTCTTTCTGTGCCTCAACAGAAACTTTTGAGTACTACTAATTTAGATCATGAAGTACACAGTATTCTGTCTGTGCCTCAACATAAACTTTTGAGTACTACTAATTTAGATCATGAAGAACACAGTATTCTTTCTGTGCCTCAACAGAAACTTTTCAGTACTACTAATTTAGATCATGAAGAACACAGTATTCTTTCTGTGCCTCAACAGAAACTTTTCAGTACTACTAATTTAGATCATGAAGAACACAGTATTCTTTCTGTGCCTCAACAGAAACTTTTCAGTACTACTAATTTAGATCATGAAGAACACAGTATTCTTTCTGTGCCTCAACAGAAACTTTTCAGTACTACTAATTTAGATCATGAAGAACACAGTATTCTTTCTGTGCCTCAACAGAAACTTTTCAGTACTACTAATTTAGATCATGAAGAACACAGTATTCTTTCTGTGCCTCAACAGAAACTTTTGAGTACTACTAATTTAGATCATGAAGAACACAGAATATTCTTTCTTTAAACAAACAAACAAAATACAGTATTATTCACCATAGATAAAAAGTGCGTATGAAGTCAAAAAAATTGTATAATTGTTAACAAAGAACATCCTGGAAAAATATAGTTGTTGCATGTTCTCTACCTGGAGCAGAAAAAAACAGAGAAGAAAAAGAGGAATTACTACTCAGCCTCAGCAGATGAGTTTGGGATGCGAGGTGCACGTTTATTCATTACATCAAATGCGTTACTAGTACTAACGATCCTTGCTGCCAAAGAGAACTCGCCCCTGCCGCCTCCGAGTCATCAACCCCTGGAAAGAAAACAAAAAAAAAGAAAGAAAAGAGAAAATTCTGTCGGCAAAACAAGAGATCTATTTCACTTATCTCCTAGCTACCTTGCTCTCATTGCGGCCTCACCCACCAATTTTGAGAATACCTCCCCCCCCGCCCCCCCCCCCCCCCCCCTCCCTTTCCCCCGTCGTACCAAACATCTACCTCGCCTTCTCGTTCTAACCTGGGTAATCCAGCAATTAAGAGGAAAGAGAAACACAATGCTTCCATACTCCTGGCTGGGGGGGGGGGGGGGGGGGGGGGGGGGGGGGGGGGGGGGGGGGGGGGACACCTGAATTTATTTTTCCTGCTCTGACCAACTTCGCTGTTGTAGTTTTGAAAATAATCACAGTTTAACAGTCAGTACTTTTCTAGCTTGGTACTAAGTCAGTCACGAGTTCCAGAAAGCTGGCGTTTTTTTCCTGAATGATAGCAGATAACTAGAAATAGCTGGAAAGGTTTACTTTTGATGAAGAACTTCGGAGTACCTTTAGCTAGAATTACTACATACGACTGGTCTGGCGTTCTGTAAGGTAATGTATTATCCTTTTTTGCGTTAGTTTGTTCATAAATAATGATCTTCTCAGACCTGAGTATATACTGCTCACTAGTTATTCACTTGTAATAATTAGACGTTATAATAGGAATATCATTTATATGCTGTTAAATGGGTATCTGACACTGCTGTTGAGTTAAGGAAGGCAAAGGCAGCGAGGAAGGAAAGTGGTCATCACACTTAATAAAGCTGACACCTAGTAAAAGGAAGTCTCTAACACGCCCCTACAGCAGTATTTGTTATGAAATTACTTTACTTTCAGTTAGCTTGTATCCTGAAGGGTGTAAGGGAGGAGGAAGTCTCTGAGAAAGAATAAGCCACTGTTTCCTCAGGTTACTTAATAGGTTACTACTCTGAGATTGTGCATGGGGCTAGCAACTTTACCATGTAAAAGACGTTGCTTCATAAACCACCACAGCAAGATCACATAACTTGTTTTGGGGCAGGTTTCTTGCAGTGATAGAATTAGCTAATTGTTCTCAAATCTAGCTGGCTTTTTTCCTTCCAGAACTTTAAAAAAAAAGGACTAAATATTTAATTCCTTCCTTCTTTTGATTGGTTGCATTACGTATTCTTTCATATTAAATTCTGATTATACTTTTCGTGGTATGTAATATAAATATATAGCGCTTATACTGCATGTGCAGTTAATAGAACAATGTAACCATTTTCTCAAAAGATATATCTTCTTTCTCACTACTGTTGTTTAATTGTTTCTTTGGCTTGTTTTCTTCAGTTTTGTGGTTTTTGAATTTTATTTAATCTGTGTGGGTCGTTCCACTGGAAAAAGTCCTTTACTGTTCACTTACATCTGTAAAACTTGCATACCTAAGCATTTGTCTAGCGTGTTATGCCGGTCTCTGAATATATAGGCGTTTGCCTGTAATATTACTTCGGTGTCTGGATGTACAGGCTTTTGTCTGTCAAGTTATGCCGGTGTCTGTAATATAGAGGCGTTCATCTGTCAAGTTTTTTTTTTCTGGCGTCTGAATATATAGGCGTTTGTCTGTCACGCTATTCAGGTGCCTAAAGGCGTTTGTCTATCACGTTTTTCTAGCGTCTGATTGTATAGGCTTTTGTGCGTCAAGTTTTTCTGGATTCTGAATATATAGCGTTTGTCTGTCACGCTTTTCCGGTGTCTGAATATATAGGCCTTTGTATGTGAAGTTCTGCCGGTGTCTGAAATTATAGGCTTTTGTCTGTCACGTTATTGTGGCTTTTTTCTGACGCCTGTATTCCTGTCTGCATCTATAGACCTTGTGTTACCGTTGCCTTTATGGCGGTGTCTGCTGTTCATTGGTGCATCTGTAAATCTTTCATACATACACATTTGTCTGTCAACTTTGACCCTCTTTTCGTCTGTCAACTTAGTCCTTCTATTTGTCTGTCAACTGTGGACCTCTTTTATTTGTCAACAGTGTCCCTCTTTTATTTGTCAACTTTGCCCCTCTTTTATCTGCCAACTTTGTCCCTCTTTTATCCGCCAACTTTGTCCTTGTTTTATCTTTTAACCTTGTCCCTCTTTTATCTGTCAACTTTGTCCCTCTTTTATCAGTCAACTTTGTCCCTGTTTTATCTTTTAACCTTGTATCTCTTTTATCAGTCAACTTTGTCCCTCATTTGCAACATAAAGATCACAATACAACCAATATTCGTCATATTTTGACTGTGTACTTGCTCGTTTTAACATAATTTCACGTAGAATTTTATTACAATAAAGAATGAAGATTGTGTACGCGGGTCATCATAGATTTAAAAAACTCAGTTTGGACGTGAGGTACAGTGGCCGGCTCTTTGCTGCATAAGTAGAGCAAAGGAGATTGATGATGATAAAAAAGTACGCGTACCATTTCTCATAAATTGGTGCTTGCGTAAAATAGAATGATTGAAATGGTATCAGACAAGGTCATCAATGACTGATGGCAAGAACCAGACGACAAGTGCCAGTGGAACAAGTGATGAGAAAACGACGGTGGAGATCGATAGAACACGTCCATTTAGCGAACTTGTTGATAGCATTATAAGGCGGTCCTTGTTCTGGAGTCCCTAGGATTAGAGAAGGAAGAGCGAAAAAACACATGGAGAAGAGCCCTGGAGACAGAAACGAAAAATATGAAGAAAATATGGAAAGACGTTGAGCTGATTTTTTTTTTTTAAATAAAGTTTTGCCTCGTTTTAGCGCGGCGCGTCCTGTTCAACGTAGTCGGTTATATTAGGGCGCATGTCCAAACATAAAAGACTCTTAGGTCTGGGGTTTATTGTTGAGCTGATGTGCACGTTGCAGAAGGACTTGTATACGTTTGTTGAAGGCATATGCTGCTTGATGAGGTCAAGGGAGACGATGATGAGAATTGGCATGGATGTTAACGATCATTTTATCTCTTGTTAAAATTCAACATCTGTATCATCTGTTTTGGAAATGTAGTTTGTGCTTGATTTTTCAGTTTATTTTAAGATATTCCTCAGTACGCTTTCTTAAACAATATTAATAATAACAAGGAGAAGAAGAAGAAGAAGAGGAAGAAGAAGAAGAGGAAGAAGAAGAAGAGGAAGGGGATATGAAGCATGGTTGCTACTGTTGCTGTTGAGTCATCATTTTGTTTCACCTGCGTAGTATCCAGCCTGTCTTGATATGTACCGCAGTAGTTTAATATGGTAAAAAAAAGGGTAAAGGAACCCGTTACACGCCCATTGAGGCATATTGGTAATATGGTGTTAGGCCCATATTTTCTTATATGGCTTGAAACAAATTTTTTTTAAAAGAAGTTGTGCTTTATTTGGGCTAGTTCCTTCCAACGGCAACCGTTGCCTCAGTTGGCTGTGTGTGGTGTTCCCGGAAACGGGGCCTCCCAGATCTGAGCCACAGTTACGTCTCGGCTCCGATGACGCTCACTGGTGCAGCCGGCTCACTGAACTATTGTATGAACATGAGGTATAGCATACATATAGGCGTGAGGTGGCAGGGAAGCACACCCGTAAAAATTGCTAGCTGAAATCGAATGTGTCAGGCCGAAAGGCGCAGATATCGCAGTATAGCTGTAAACGACGACACAACGTACTTACCGGTCAAAACTAATGGCTAGAATTGTAAGATAGAGATATGGCTAAGAGTGAACGCAACAACATTTGGGCTAGTTCATCATAGACACGAAGTCCTTCAGTTAAAAAAAAATTCTTTCTGTACGGGCAGGTTTTATTTAGGTGTTAGTAGTAACCCTTTCAGTTATAACTGACTATGGGGATGCGCCCCTGAGGTGATAGTCCTCAGCTGCTTTTTTTCTGGCGTTCCTTTGGGCGTGTTATTTTCTCCTCTACTTGTTGTGAGAGCTTTTTTTCGCCCAATCTGAGGAGGCGCTGTAGGGAGCATCGCCATTTGGTGCGATCGGCAGCTTCACCCTCTCAGGTTTCTGGATTTATGTCCAGTGCCTTCATGTCTATCTTTCACACATCTTTGAACCCCAGCTGCGGTCGTCCAATTGTTCTTTTGCCATTTGCAAGTTGCCTGTAGCAGATATCTTTAGTGATGCGACCATCTTGCGGACATGGCCAAGGCAGCGTAGTGTGCGCTGCCTAAGCAGCATGCTTTGAAGGCCAGCACATATTAGCACTTAGACATTTGTCCTTCCATGAAATAAATACCACGGCGTTAAGTCAGGGCCCAGAATGGAGGTCAATGTTTTGCTCTCACAGGTGATTTCTTTTTTTCAACAAGCAATCAATATATATTATCATCATTTTGCTTTTTCATTTTCCCTGTGGAACAAGAAGCCAGCACTGTAACTGGTCCTCGTATAGGAAGATTGCACAAAACATTCACGTGCTCTTACAGTGGTGGTTTGTGTAGGAATTTGTTTTACATATTGAGGTTGGAGACTTCCTAATGAAGAATAAATACATATGTTTTATATCGCGTAAAGTGCAGACATCAGAAAAAAGACTGTAACAGATCGGGCGTAGTAGGTAACCCTTGGGAGAGTAATAGTCCATATCGTGATGCACCAAACGGTTGTTGATGGGAAGAAGAGTTCAGGGGCTTTTCTAATTATAAAAGATCTTATCTAACAGTATCTACTCACTTGGTGTTACATAGAATTAATCCTGACTTATGGGAGTGAGTCATGGACAGTTAGTAAACAAGTAAGGAAGGCATTTGAGGTCAAAAGATGTCGTTTTAAAGAAGAATGTTAAAAATACCATCGATAACCAAAAAGAGTAATGAGGATGTCCTGAAAGAAGCCAATGCGCAAAGAAAACTTGTTTCACAAGTTGGGAAGAAGCAATCCAATTTTTGTGTGTATGATATGAGAAGAGGAAAGTTGGAATATACCGTAACAACAGGTAAGAGTGAAGGGAAAAGAAACAGGGGAAGACAAAGAGAGCTAATACTGTACAGTTTGACATCGAGGCATGAAAAGAAATCAACAACAGAATTGACAAATTGTACTGGAGACAGGAAGTTGTGGAGAGACATGGTCTCCTACGCCACTTCAAAAGTACGAATGAAGGAACGAACTTTATTTTCAAAGGGTTGAGAATTGGGCACACAGGCCCGTCTGACATTCTTCCCTTCCTGTCTCTCACCTTTCATACTGAATTCATTTATTCTCAAATGCATTTTACATATCAATGTCAAGGAACTCAACGTTGTAAAGTAAAATAAAATAGCACACTCATATTAACATTAACTACTTATAAACATTACACAAAATCTGTTGAAAAGTACAAACATCGTCATTAGAACCTACAGTTGATATTATAAAAAAAAAAAAGAATCTGTTTAGGGGGCATGTAATCAGAACTAATAAAGTACCGGTATTCGAAAAGTCTACGATTTTATGAATAGGGACTGAGGAAGGTTATGTAGGTTTTGTGGAAAACAATACTAAAGATGAGCAGCAGAGTACGCTAAGCTTTTATTGAATAAATCAAGCCTAGGCTTGGGCACTTGCAATTTGTTAAAGCGTAGACTGCGTCTTTTATGGTATTTGAACATTGGCCACAGATATGGTGGAGCATTGTGTGACAGGATTTTGTGAACAAATTTAGCTTTGACAGAAGGCGCTTTCTTAAGGGCAGTATTTAGAGTTTTGTAGTGAAAAGAAGAAGACAGACACAGTTTCTGTTCCACATACTGGTGGCGTCTCCTAAAATTATAACATTTTCTTTCAGTTTAATGACTAAGAGACAGGTTTTTTTTTTGGTTTTGGTTTTATTTCAAATCTGCGTTGCAGTTTTTTGTTTTTGTTTTTGTTTTTAACATGCTGACGGTTCTGGTTTCTTTCTGAGTATCTTTTGTGTTACGCAGTTTGAGAACAACAGCAAATTTGACACTTTTCTAATATTGTATACTTCCAGTCAACAGCCACATTGTGTATTCCAGATATTGGTTGTCTCCTAAAGATATGTTTTCTTTCAGTTTCACGATTAAAAGACACGTTTTTTTTTTCGAATCAGCTTTGCAATTTTACATATATTTTTGGCTTGCTGACGATTCTTGTCTGTCTGAGTAACTGACATTTTGCGCAGTTTGAAAACAAGAGCAAATTAGACACTTGTCTAATACTGTATACTTCCAGTCAACAGCCACAGTTTGTATTCCAGATAATAGTTGTCTCCTACAATTATGACGTTTTCTTTCAGTTTCGTGATTCAGAGACAAGCTTTTTTCTTCGGATCTGCGTTGCAGTTTTACGCAAATTTTTGGCTTGCTGACTGTTTTGGGTTCTTTCTGAGTAACTCACATTCTACGCAGTTTTAAAACAAGAGCAGATCTGACACTTGCTAGTTTTAATAATTCCCTTTTTATTATCGCTGACATCCTGTCATCACCTGCGCTGCTCTTTCAGGTATTGTCTGCTTCGTTGATGATTATGCTGATTTCTGAGAGTAAGAAAAATTATCTATAGTTTTAGTTTTCCCGCTTTGGAGACGAAGGTGCTTCTTCTTTTTATTCTTCCTGCACCTACTGTTCTTCTTTCCTCATAATATTTTTTATACTTCTATTTCTCCTCCTTCTTCTTCCTCTCTATTTTCCTTCATTCGATGACTTTTCTGTATTTTAATTATGTCGCTGATGCAGCTACTTTAAACAATAATAAGAAAATAATAAATAAAAGTTTCTGCGCTGTGTTTTTTTTTTTTTTTCAACTTGACTGGACTGTGGACTCCATACTTTTATATTGGCTAAGTATCTCATTTTAGTTCCACTTTTTCACTTTCGTTCTAAATTTTCCAACAGTTAGATTCTCATATTTCCACATGACTTTTTGTTTTAAACACCCGCGGCTCGTGATGCCCCGTGTAGTTCATGCGGGCCTCTGAGGAGACAAATTCAAAAAATATTTTAAAAATTACTACCTCCCCAGACACGTCAAAAGAGGCGGCTAATATGTGATTGTGCTTGGTGCTGCCAGCCTTACCATGTAACACAAATTGCTACAGATACTACAGCTGTGAGAGTACATGCTTTCATGAAAGGTTTCCAGCTAGAAGGGCCAATAGGAATGGCGGCTGCATGCCCCATTAGGAGCGAAAAGGAAATGATGGTAATGATGAAATTTGTATTAGTTTACATAGAGCCGCGGTAGCATAGTGGTTAGTGCACTGGCTTCCTAGCTCAGTGGTCTATGGTTCGATCCCCAGATGAGGTGGGATTTTTTTAAGCCGCAAACGGCTCCTGGGTCGACCCAGCCCCAATTGGGTACCAGAGCAACTCTGGGAAGGTTAAGGCGGCTGGCGTGATGCTGACCACATCACCCCTAATGTGCCGATGGTCAAGAAAATATGATTAAAAAAAAAGGAACCCGTTACACGCCCATTGAGGCATATTGGGAATATGGTGTTAGGCCCATATTATCTTGACCGTCGGCACACTAGGGGTGATGTGGTCGGCATCACGCCGGCCGCCTTAACCTTCCCAGAGTTGCTCTGGTACCCATTTGGGGCTGGGTCGACCCAGGAGCCGTTTGTGGCCTAAAAATATTCCCACCTCATCTGGGGATCGAACCATAGACCACTGCGCTAGGAAGCCAGTGCACTAACCACTATGCTACCGCGGCTCCCCTAAGAAAATATGATCCTAACACCATATTCCCAATATGCCTCAATGGGCGTGTAACGGAATCCTTTTACATAGAGCAAGTGATAATTGAGAATTCTTATTATTAGATTGCCTATTGTAACACTGAGTACAGAGTTTCGTAACATTCGCGTAGCACCAGAATGCACATTCTCTGTGGTAACTATCATTCACTAGTGTAAAATCCCGTCATAAGACGGGAGTTAAATTCAAAATCGCCAAGACCTAACTGCAATTTTAATTATTCCGATACTTTTGGAAAAACGATGTCCAACAAAAGTGCACCTTTATTTTCTGTTGTTTTAATTTGTGCTTTTACATTGTTGGGATTTCTCGATCGAGAGAGTGCGACGTACAGCTGTCCATGAGAGAAGACTGGCTCGTTCATTAAATCCGGTGTTAAAGTCTGAACATGCACGCCGTTCACAGTTAAATTCTATTGACGCATGCACGCCAACACTTGCACACTTTTCTTTGCTAAGTGTTACTATTTTCGGGAGAGTACATATAAGGGAAACAATGTCTAACTTTCAACCAAAGTTGCATCCCTTAGCGTTACGCACTAACAGAAAAAGTTGGGATTTTATATATAGGGCTAGTGTAAAAGCCCGGCATAAGAAGGGAATTAAATTCAAAAGCACCAATACTTAACGGCAATTTTTCTTATTCAAAAGTATTTTTAAAAACCACTCTGCATTTTCTACATTGGAAGATAGGGAATATGCAGATGACATTGCACTACTAGCACATTCACATCAACACATCCAGAAAAAAACGGATAGACTTAATAAGTAAAGCCAGCAGGTGGGCTTGAACATCATTCTAAAGAAGACAGAGGTCATGACGCTCAATGCGAGCAATCCTGAGCCCATATCAGTAAGAAATCAGCAACTGGAACAGACAGACACCTTCACATACCTAGGATGCATAGTAACACCAGACGGCGGAGCAAGCAAAGACATCAACAACAGAATAAACAAGGCAAGAACAGCGATTTTAAGTCTAAACAACATCTGGAAGTCCTCTCAGTACAGCATACGCACAACATTAAGATTATATCAGAGCTGTGTGCTTTCTGTGCTTCTGTATGGTGCGGAATGCTGGAGAGTTACAGAGAAGGAAATGTCGAAATTGTCCTTTTTTCACACAACATGCCTAAGAAAAATTCTCCGAATCTTTTGGCCGAATACCATCACCAACCAAGATCTGCTTACTCGGAGCAAGCAAGAGGACATGCACACCGTCATAGATGGCAGACGCTGGAGCTGGGTTGGCCATGTCCTCAGAAGAGACCCCGATGCCATCACAAGAACAGCTATGCTATGGACCCCTGGAGGAAAACGAAAGAGAGGCCGACCAAAAACAACGTGGCGGAGGACTGTGGAGGCTGAGATGCAAAGAATGAACCAGAGTTGGGGCACTGTACGAAGGATGGCCACCGACCGAGCAAATTGGAATCAATTTTTTGTTGCCCTACAAGACAATACCAGGCGTGATGGCCACTGACTGCTTTGACGGTCGGTGGCTAAGGATCAAAGAAGAAAAATCTAAACACGCCGGCGACTATCTTATCTTAGTTGCTCACCGCAGGCTAGGATGACCGGGTAACAAACAGGTGACATCACAGAGAGGAGTGTCAACAAATGTTTGCACCTAAAAAATATTTCCCACACAAGCAGAAAAAGAAAGAAAGTGCTGACCACGGAAAAAGAAATAAATAAGCAGTACTTCACTTTAAAATGAGTACGGCGGTAGTGAATGAAAGATCTAGAAGTGGGCGTACCAGATTTATTCCGTGACAGCAGCGAGGATCCCAATGTGTGTATACGGGATCACACTATCTATAAATATATTTTTGTGCACACCGTCATTTGCGCATTCTTCTTTGGTAACTGTTACTATTTTCAGGAGACTACATATAAATGGAAACAATAGAATTAATGTCTAACTTTCAACCAAAGTTGCACCCATTAGCGTTACGCACTGACAGAAAAAGCTGGGATATTATATATAGGATGATATACCGTAACCTGTTCAGATTATCTAAGGTAGAGGGTCTCAACCTTTATTTTGCTCATTGCCCCCCCCCCCCCCGAGCCTCATTTACCTCTGTGCGCCCCCCCCCCCCCATAGTCTCTGTTAGCTGGTACTTTACCATCTTACTGTGACCTCCTAGAAATATGGCATGGCCCTCTGAGGAGCCATATGGCCCACAATGTGAAACCACTGATCAAAGGCACAGGTCGGCGGCAAACAGTCAATTTCGATCTACAGAAATCCAACAGGATCATTTGGAAGATCTCTTGGTTCCTTGGGGGGCGGGGGGAAGGGGGGAGGGAAGAATGTTTTCCCTAGGCAATTATTCTCTTTCCTTCCGGCACTTAAAATAGCGGTATCCCCGTGTCTAAAGGTAATTTAACATTCTCAGTGTTGTTGTTTGTTGGTTGTTTGCGTTCACTCTCATCCATCCATCTCTCTCTCTCTCTCTCTCTCTCTCTCTCTCTCTCTCTCTCTCTCTCTCTCTCTCTCTCTCTCTCTTTCTCTTTCTCTGACAAGGCTGGCCGTCAGTTTTGAGCAGTAGGTACGCTGTGTCGTAGTTTACAGCTAGGTTGCGAGATCTGCGCCTTTCAGCGTGACACATCCGATTTCAGCTAGCGATGTTTGCGGGTTTGCTTCCCTGCCACCTCACGCCTATATGTATGCTATACCTCATGTCCATTCAATAGTGCAGTGAGGTGGCTGCACCAGTGAGCGTCATCGGAGCCGAGACGCAACTGCAACCCAGATCTGGGAGGTCCGTTTCCGTGAACACCACACACAGCCGGTGAAAACCCACAAGGTAGCTAACTGAAATTCCTTTTATAGGTGAACTGCATAAAATAGGAAGCGATCTTTTGTTAGACGTAAATTTAACATTTGGTAAAATTTCATTTAGTTTTGAGTTGTTCACCGCTCTGTCGATGAAATAACAGGAAGTAGATCATCCGGTAAAAGTAAAAATTGCATACAGGCTGCAATTATTCCAAAGTCTTAATATACTCTGAAACATGAAAACAGACATTTCATCAAGGCAGATCTTTAGAGGGCTCAGTGGTTCTAAAGTAGATCATCACAGCACCTGGGTTGCCTACCGCTGATCTAAGGTAACTATCATTCGAAATTTACCGCATCCCGTTGAATACAGTTACCTCTATCGATTTTGATGTTTATATTCCTTTGTAATTGTTTGGCATCTCGTGTTTTCGAATTTCTTCTGGTAATTGTTCCAGCTTACTTGTTTTTGTTTTTTTTAACGTTACGTAATGTTATGTTGCTGTTGGTTTTTTTTTCTTTGTGTGTTTGTTGTTTGGTTTTTTTTTTTTTTTGGGGGGGGGGGGGGGGGGGGGGGGGGGGGGAGGAGGGGGTTGTATTTCTAATTTCTGCTCACAAACCATGTTTTCGTTTGTGAATGTTTGTGTTGGTCTAGTTTTTCCTCTTTTTCTTTTAAGTCTCTAGCTAGATGTGTGTGTGTGTTTGTGTGTGTGTGTGTGTGTGGGGGGGGGGAGAGTTTAAATCTGAATGTTTTCGTCAGCTGGTTTGTGTCACTCGTATACCTTAATTTTCGTAATTGTTTATATGAGAAGTTTATATGTAATCTGCATGACGCAGTAACTCGTAGGTGTCAACATTCTGAGCGAGCCAGCTCATGTTTGAACGTAATGTTATCGTAAAGATAGATAATAAGGTAAACAAATGTACACCTCCTCCTTTTTCGTTCGTTTTGTTATATAACCACATGGTTTTCTCTCATAACCTGGGTGATCCATCTCATCTTTCTGTTACTTTCACACCATTTTCCCCCCGTGGGAGATGGGGGAGGGGTGTGTTTGAGGTAATCATTCTGTCAGTCTGCAGATCTGGCATAGCCGACAGTTGTTGGAAATATTTTCTTTTCTTTGCTTATCTTCCCAGCGCGGACACTATGTGTATGTATGATTGTTAATTTTTTGTATTGAGTACATGATGTGTGCGTCTCCAGTCGCCTGGTTCTCATTCTACATAAAGACCTTTATGGTCTTTATAAGGTCTTTATAAAGACCTTCTTAGAGAGGTTTTTTTTCTTTACAACTATTTCATAAACAGGTCTTGTTCAATGTTCATCAGACGACAACTAAGTCGATACAGGCTTCTCATTATTTTGTTTATAAAAGGCTATAGCTGTTTATAAAAGGCTTTAGCTGTTTATAAAAGGCTTTAGCTGCTTATAAAAGGCTTTAGCTGCTTATAAAAGGGTTTAGCTGTTTATAAAAGGGTTTAGCTGTTTATAAAAGGGTTTAGCTGTTTATAAAAGTGTTTAGCTGTTTATAAAATGGTTTAGCTGTTTATAAAAGGGTTTAGCTGTTTATAAAATGGTTTAGCTGTTTATAAAAGGCTTTAGCTGTTTATAAAAGAGTTTAGCTGTTTATAAAAGGGTTTAGCTGTTTATAAAATGGTTTAGCTGTTTATAAAAGGGTTTAGCTGTTTATAAAATGGTTTAGCTGTTTATAAAAGGCTTTAGCTGTTTATAAAAGGCTTTAGCTGTTTATAAAAGGCTTTAGCTGTTTATAAAAGGGTTTAGCTGTGTATAAAAGGGTTTAGCTGTTTATAAAATGGTTTCGCTGTTTATAAAAGGCTTTAGCTGTTTATAAAATGGTTTAGCTGTTTATAAAAGTGTTTAGCTGTTTATAAAATGGTTTAGCTGTTTATAAAAGGGTTTAGCTGAGTTCAGTCACCTTTCAGCTCCTCCCTAAATGTGATTTGTAGTTGTGTTTAATCGTTAGCTTGTACCAATATGTCGACGCCCTGTAACGTTCCTGGGGGAGGGGGGGAAAGGTGTGTCTCTGAGGGGACAAAGAAAGAATAGGCCTAGTTTGTTTCGGTTTTTAGACCAATGAAAACTGGTGTTTGTCGCGTGCACGGGATACCCGGTTCAACCCCCATATGGGTTATAATTAGGGTCTATAATGTCCATCACTCTATATACCATATGACTTTGTTATTTTTCTTGCCTGTTGGCTCTTCCAGGCTGTAATTTATCTGCCGTTTGTTGTGGCATTGTTTAATGTCTATGGTGTTTGTAATGTATCCTCTTCCATGATACCATTTTGCTCTCTCTCTCTCTCTCTCTTTCTCTCTCTCTCTCTCTCTCTCTCTCTCTCTCTCTCTCTCTCTCTCTCTCTCTCTCTCTCTCTCTCTCTCTCTCTCTCTCTCTCTCTCTCTCCCTCGTTATTGACATTCTTTTAAATGTATCTACTGGACTACTACTTCTTCAGGCATGTCGACAGAGACGACTAATATGAGCTTGTACATGTGGCTGGCAAACTCATCGCGCAAAACTAATTGCTACATGAACCACCGCTGCAAAAGCAGATGAACACTTTGATGAATCGTCTTGCAAAAGGACCAGCTGAAGAGGTTGCTTCATGCTTTATAACGAAGGGGAAAAAACGCGATCCAATTATGATGAAGATTGTGTGTGTGATCAACCTGAGAAAATCTTTACCTCTTTCTGTAATTAGAGTCATCTAATTTACTTTAGATTGTTCTTCTATCTTCTCGGAAATCTGCGTACAGAATGTGGCAGGAAAAATCCATTGTAGTAACTTCAGAGTTTCATCTCTCAGTTACATTTCATTTAATAATTTAATTAAATAATTGCATGGATCTTTAAAAAAAATTGCATGCTAAGTTGCCATGATCTCTTACTTCTAGAAGCATAGTTATAAGGTTGGAACGCAGATAGAGTCACAATCCAGACCGCCCAGATGTAAATGGGTACCTGACTCTGCTCTTGAGTTAGGTAAAGCAAAGGCACTAAGGATGCGAACCGTCACTCCACAGCCTTTGAAGCCCCGCTCCCCCGACCCGCCTATCAACTTTCCGCGCATTCTCCTCGCGCGACCAGAGTAGGTAACAAGGTGATTTTCAGTTTTCAAACGTTTTTGATTGTGTTGTGAGTTTGATATAAACTATGGAAAGATTTTTTTTTAATTTGGCAAGTGTTAGTAAAAAGCGAGAACTTGTTGAGGATGACAAGGAAAGTGGTAATGAGGAAAGGAAACGTAAGTATAGAAAATACGACGAAGGTTACTTAGATTTTGGTTTCACGTGCACTCTTGTGAACAATGAAGAGCGTCTACAGTGTGTTTTGTGTTTCAAAGTATTCTCTGTCGAATGTATGCTGCCTAGCAAATTGAAGCGCCATTTAGAAAGTGTTCATAAGAATGACGTGGGCAAACCAAGAGAATATTTCTCTAGAAAGCTGAGTCAAATAAAAGAACAAAAATCCAAATCTTGACGAGATAACATCACACGACAGACAGATGATGGGATGGAGAACATCTGGCGAAAAGTACTGCACTCAAACAGCGGCGAACAACAAAGATGATGTTTATTTACAGCTAGTCATCAAATACGCTGAAAATCATAATTCATGTTCAACCTTTCCTCTGGGGCGGGTCATCTCCCATAATAACCATGTTCCTAGGCAACTTTTAAAATAAATCTTCTCTCACTCCATCATTTTTTCTCTTATATAGTCTGATGCTGTCTCTAATATTACTAGCTCACCTACTGTTCTGTTCTTCTGGTTTCCTAACCCTTGATAAAGCCCGTAGGACTGGTGGAACTAGTTGATGTATCTTTGATATAAGACTGGTCTAACCACCAGGGCTGTTTATTTGTTATCAATAGTCACTTGTTCTACGCTGCCCCTAGCTACTGTCTATTGTCTCAGCATCTAACACAACATACCTGTTCGTCTTGTAGTCTTGACAAATTGTTAACACAATCTTGAACTGGCGACATTGTCTTTCTTGTCTTTATCTATCATCTATTAAAGGTGGCGTTTGAGCGTCTTGTTGGTTCGGCAAAATAATTTGATACAATACTGTGACCACAGCAACCAACCACCTTCAGTGGCTTGTTCGCCAGAAATATGAACTATCAAACATCGCTGGCCACTACACAACATTAATACATAGCAAACTTGCTCTCCTACGCTGAGCGCGTTACAAAATCAGATTTCTTAATCTTCTTCCCGATTTAACATTTCCCCGTTCTCTGCTAAAATGTGTTCACCCTCGCAACACTTTCTCGTGCGTATTTATTTTTGTATCGCTCACCAAAACCTTTCAAGGGACGTAATTTAAAGTCATCTCCCTTTGCTGATTTAACTCAAAACCCATACAATCTTCTTTAATCTTATTACTAAGACATTACTATGCAAATCAGTCACACCATAATTTAGAACTCACATGAAATACCAAACCAAAACACCAAGCAACATCTCCCAAAAGGGGACCTACGCTCTTCTGCTCATTTCACTTCCCCTTAACAAAAACATATAGTCTATTAACAACTCCATTTAACTTTCTTAAACCATTTTTCTGTACTCTCTTTCATTTTTAAAGTCCCAAGCTACCGGTCACATGACAATCTCATCATTGCTCGTATCGGAATATAACATAACAATCTCAGAGAGGACATCACTATCTTCGTACGATCACAATATTCTAAAATGGTTCGTACCAACCACAAGCAAAAAAGAGGAAAATCTATAGGAGCCTGCCAACACTTGACAGCAAACATGAATCTACAAAGAACAAAGACAGTCAGCCGGGGAGCACGACTGCCCCATTTACTCGAGCGTCGGGGCCGATCCTTCTCAGAAGCCGAACAACGCTACCATTAACACTACGACCGATGAGCAACCCAGTGCTTTTAATAATAATAATAATAAATTCTTTAAGCACCAAACACGGCGCATAAGGCAGAAACCAGTGCTCTCCAGGTTGTTCGTTGTGACGCCACTCCTCTTAGCTCTTGCACATTATTTAGGCCCAACGTTCTTCCTTCTCTTATTATTGTTCTTCTGAGTGTTTTCTTTTGGTCTTCCTTTTTTCCTCTTACCCTCAGGAACCCAAGTGAGCGCCTGTAGTGGTATTCTGTTGTTTTGCATTCGTAGGACATGACCGATATATGACCATCGTCTTTTCCTTATATAGTCGGAGACATATTTCTGCCTAGAGTCTTCTCTTATTTGTCGATTAGTCTTGAATTCTTTCCAACTGATGTTCATGAGTTTTTCTAAGACATTTGTTCTCGAATGTATTCAGCTTGTTCTCCAATGATTTTGTTATTTTCCAACTCTCACAGCCGTATGTTAACACTGAGATAACATTTGAATTAAACAGACGAAGCTTGGTATGTATATTCAATGATCGTAATTTCCAAATGTTTAGATAATCTATTGAAGGCGCTAGCTGCCAAAGCAATTTCTAGGTTTAGCCACAGCCCCGTTTATTCTTATACAGATAGTATGGATTTCTCTTGTTGTGTCACCATCCTGAGTCATTTTACTGCCTAAATAATTGAAACTTTCAACTTTCTGTAGTTTTTCCCCGTTCAAGATGATATCAAAGGTCTCGTTAGAAAAGTTCATAGCTTTAGTTTTAGAGGCATTTATTTGGAGACCTATTTTAACCGAGAGATGACACAAATTATTTATTGCTTCTTGGGATTGTCTTGGTGTTGAACTTAAGAATGCTACATCATCTGCGAAATCCAGGTCCCCCAGGAATTTTTCATTTGTCCATTTTATACCCAATTTTAAGGCAGAGGATAACCAGGCTCCGAAGCCTGACAAAGCAACATCACCGCTAAAACAAGATGTCGAAGTGGTGGCTCCATCGTGCAGTGACCAGGCAACATCTGCAAAACATGGCCAAAAAAACTTCGACGACGGAGGGTAACAATGCTCTAAAGCCCGGCAAAATAAATCCACCGCCAAAACAAGATGTCATAGTCGAGTCTCCATCATGCAGTGACCAGTCAACTTCGGTGAAACTAGACCAGAGTCAGACGAGCCAGAACGCGAATCCGTCCCGCAGACCACACGCTCAAATTGAGGCGGAACGTGCCAGCTTCGCAAGCAAAGAAATGCCGTTTCTCACGAGGCAATACAGGAGAGGATCATTAAGATCACTCAGATGTCGGGAAGTGAGGCCTCGCTCAGGGCCCTACCCGACGATAAAGTGATCGGTATCCTGTAAGCAATAACGGGCAGGAGGAGTATAACTAGAGTTACAAGACACGAAAACGGAGTTATAATAGCTCTAAATAACACGGAGAAGACAAACCAACTGATGGTCGAACTAGAGTCCGGACACAAAGAAGTCCAGCTGCCCCACCAGATTAACGTTACTGTGGAGATCTACAAGAAGACCAAAAAGATAGTTGTAAGAGGGGTCGACAACAATTGGTCTACACAAGAAGTCCACAGCCGCCTGCAAACAGAAAACAAGAATGTCAAAATAACACAGGTTGAAAGACTGAAGACATGGGACAAGAAGGACACAAACCTAGTTATCCTAACTATTGAAGGGACTTCAAAACCAAGTCAACTTAACCTAGACGATAGATGTCGAAAAACAGAAGAGTACATCCCTCCTGTTATGCAGTGCTCAAACTGCCAGCAATTTTCGCACTCTAAGAAAACTTGCAGGAGAGAGACAATTTGTCGGTGCTGTGCGGGAAGTCACTCATACAATGAATGTCCTCACGCGAAAAAGGATACCAACTATAAAGTGAGCAACTCCAACAGAACCTGCGCAAACTGTCTCGGGAACCACGGGGCAAGATACCGTGGCTGTCCGATCTTCTATGAGACAAAGGCCATACTGAAGGAATCTGTAACCAAAAACATCTCCTTCAGAGAAGCAAGACACCGAGTGGCTTCAGGCGGCACTGCTAAACAGGAACAGCACACAAGAACCCAACTAATAAAACTTACCACAGAGGTGCGAGACATAAAACAAAGACTCAAAGTCGAAAAGAACAGACAGCACAACGAAGACACAGATACCATAAGAGACGAAACAATAGGAGCCTCTTACAGAGCGCCCAGGCAATGTTACAGGACATGAAATCCATTCACCACCAAATAGAAGTCGACATCGCTAAACTCGCAGAGCTAAAGAAAGAGAACGCAGAAGTCCTCAAAAGAATTGAAACAGAGAGAAGGATCATCGAGGATATCGTAACAAAAAGCAATCAAGGAAGAGAAAGAAGCGTAGAAACTAAAGACAAAATAATTACCGAAACCCTAGAGGAACGCCTACCAAAAAGCAATCAAGGAAGAGAAAGAAGCAAAGAGGCGGAAGACAAAATAATTACCGAAACCCTAAAGGAACTCCTACCAAATATAATAAAGACAGTCATGATCAACACACAGCCGAAAAAGACAACGAGTAGGGACCTAACAGGCAGCTAGTGGTCCTTTTCAGGACCAGTCATTTCCAGGACTAGGAACGTGTTACCAGCGAAGACGTTAACACCCTATATACCCCAATATAACCGTTTTTAACCCTTCAAAGGGTTTTGGTTGAACAGGGTATAACAGCAAAATAACAGACGCAAAAAAAAAAAAAAACACATGACAATCTAGCGTCCTACAATGTAGCATACCGGGGTAGCAAAATGTAAGAAACCCCAAACGATTGCAGAAGAACTCATTTTACCGTGTGCTATTGATATTGTGTCCATTATGGTAGGAGAGTCCGTGAGAAAACAACTTTTGCCCATTCTTTTGTCGCACAGTACAATCAGCCGTCGAATTCAAGATTTAGGAGAGGATCTTAATGAACAGATTATAGAAAAAATGAAGGGGAAGGACTTTGCTTTGCAGCTTGATGAGGCCCCTGATAGCAATAGAGAGCTTATTTAATCTGTTATGTGCGTTTTGTTGATGCAAAAACCGAAATGGTAGAAGATCTTTTTTGTAAGGACATACATGCAGGTACGACAGGCAAAGATTTATTTGAAATTGTGGACAACTTCTTGGCGGAAAATAAAATAGACTGTGCTCATTGTTTTGATGTATGTACCGATGGTGCTCGTTCAATGTCGGGCTGTTACAGTGGCCTACAACGCCTCATCCGCGGCAAAGGTCTCCTGCTGAAAAAAAGTTAGGCTAAATGTCGAAACATCGCTAGAGTTTTTACCAGGTATACCACACGGGAGCCGCAAAAAGAATGTAGTTGGTCGGGGGAGCCATGGACTCAAAAAGGTTGAAAACCGCTGTGCTATGGGATTTACCTTTATCTTCAAATCCTTCTGAAAGTTTTCTATGCTCCATTATTTTCAGCCACGGTGGCACTTTTCTGAGTTGATTCAAAGCCTCGTTTCTTGATTTAAAGAAGAATAACAGACATATCTTAAAAGCGATTAAGGAGGTTCGGGGTGTAAAACATGACACCACTTCATGCAAAAACTTAAAAAGGAACTAAAAAAAAAAAACAGCAAAAACTAGATTTAAAATCAGGCCAGCCATCCCAAATGAGAACTTTTAAAAAAAAAAATATCCTGCAGTTTTGAAGAGGTGAAGTCGAGTGTCAAGAACAGGACGTCTCTAAGAGATGTGTCTGGTTGAAGGTCTGTGTTCCATAAGCAGCTGAAGGGGGAATAAGAAGTACTTTATAAGGCTGACTCATGTGATTGACAGAAGACCAGGGGCGGGAAGAAGACCAAGACAGAACATGTGGAAACAGTAATGCTCACCTTAAGTTTAAGAAGAGTTTACGTGGACTGGAGATGACTCAGTCACAAACATAAACTGACGTCATAAGCTCGCGCCGTTAACATCTGTTGTTTGACTTCCAAGATGCCTCTAATGTTATCTCCGTGCAATTTCCAAAAAAAAAAAAAAGTCACTTTACAGGTAAAGCGGAAAGAGCCTAGTTCGGTCATAAACAAAAGAGATAAAGACGAGATTAACAAAAGTAAGAGAGACAGAAGACGTTTTGTTTCATCTTCTTTCCAAACTTAAAATGCAAGAAGATGGAATTTGTTTGATTATTTTTTAGGAAAAAAATATCAAATATGATTTATAACACCAACTCTGACTGCCACCAGGTAGTCATCCTCACAGATGCACTGTCTGTCCTGCAAGCTCTCAAGGGTGGTAAACTCCCGTATCTGAGAAATGAACTAAACAAGGTAGCTGCCAAAAAGAGAACCATACTTCAGTGGGTACCATCTCATTGTGGTGTACCCGGAAATGAAAAGGCAGATAAACTTGCAAAAAAGGGAGGAGAATGTGAACAAGAAGATAATGAAGTCACATACTTTGAGAAAAAGAGAGCTATCCAGACTATCAGAAGAGAACAGAACCAACCCAAAGACGACTATCACACTCTCGACCGGCAGGGACAGATAACTATTTTTCAACTCAGGACAGGGCATAACAAACTGAATAAACACATGCACAAGCTACGACTGTCTGCTTCACCACTGTGCACATGTGGATTAAACGAACAAACTGCTGAGCATGTTCTACAGGACTGTCCTCTGTATGACCAGTTAAGAAAGATATACTGGCCCAATGACTCAACACTAAACTCAAAGCTATATGGAGTTAAAGAGGAACTTCAAACAACAGTCGAATTCATCATGAGAACTCGTCTGACGGTGTAATCATCAAAGATGCGATCGCAAGAAGAAGAAGAAGGAAAAAAAAGAGAGTAGAAGAAATATATCATCGTCATTAATGGAGCATGGATCAACAATCGCAGCTGGCCGCCTTGCAGAAAGCCTGCTTAACTCTATGACTCCGGCCGGAACAACGCTCAGAGTGTTGGTCAGATTTGACACCCGTACCAAAACAACTCTCTGAGCGTTGTTTTTAGTCTATCACGAATTTAAATTACGGCACAGGGTAGACACGAATTCCAGAGTCAAAGAGTTAAGGCATTGACATGTTCTTGGAGCGGTAGTTTCTGTAGTAATGTGTTTTATATGATGAAGTTGCCAGCCCCATACACAATCTCATAAAGCCGTATTCTACGACATGCCTGAGGGAGTAGTAGTCCCATTCATTGTTGTCCCAGGAACTACATGGGACAAGAAACAGTTACACATCACTGTTTTTATTCTTGTCTAGATCTTCATATTTACTGTGTTTGTTTGTATATGGGGCAAGAAACAGTTATACATCACTGTCTTTATTCTTGTCTAGATCTTCATATTTACTGTGTTTGTTTGTTTGTATATGGGACAAGAAACAGTTATACATCACTGTTTTATTCTTGTCTACATCTTCATATTTACTGTGTTTGTTTGTTTGTATATGGGACAAGAAACAGTTATACATCACTGTCTTTATTCTTGTCTAGATCTTCATATTTACTGTGTTTGTTTGTTTGTATATGGGACAAGAAACAGTTATACATCACTGTTTTATTCTTGTCTACATCTTCATATTTACTGTGTTTGTTTGTTTGTATATGGGACAAGAAACAGTTATACATCACTGTTTTTTATTCTTGTCTAGATCTTCATATTTACTGTGTTTGTTTGTTTGTTTGTTTGTTTGTATATGGGGCAAGAACCAGTTATACATCACTGTTTTTATTCTTGTCTAGATCTTCATATTTACTGTGTTTGTTTGTTTGTATATGGGACAAGAAACAGTTATACATCATTGTCTTTATTCTTGTCTAGATCTTCATATTTACTGTGTTTGTTTGTTTGTATATGGGACAAGAAACAGTTATACATCACTGTCTTTATTCTTGTCTAGATCTTCATATTTACTGTGTTTGTTTGTTTGTATATGGGGCAAGAAACAGTTATACATCACTGTTTTTTATTCTTGTCTAGATCTTCATATTTACTGTGTTTGTTTGTTTGTTTGTTTGTTTGTTTGTATATGGGGCAAGAACCAGTTATACATCACTGTTTTTTATTCTTGTCTAGATCTTCATATTTACTGTGTTTGTTTGTTTGTTTGTTTGTTTGTTTGTATATGGGGCAAGAACCAGTTATACATCACTGTTTTTATTCTTGTCTAGATCTTCATATTTACTGTGTTTGTTTGTTTATTTGTTTGTACATGGCGCAAGAAACAGTTATACATCACTGTGTGATAAAATTAACCGTGATACAACGTTAAAATATCTCCAAAGATAAAATGTAGGGATAAAAATAATGCGTAAGCTACTAGAAGACATGATCGCCCATGCCGCGGGTCACTACCCGCCATGGAAATTAACTTGTTAGACGTGAAGGCAAAACGTTTACCCTTGGGACGGGATGAGAACGGAGATCAAAAAGAAAAATATGACTGAACACGTGCTTGAAACTAGCAAGGCTAAAAAGACGCAATTGGTGGGGAAAGGAAAAATTCACGTCCCCAAGTTGACACAAGGTAAAGAAATTGACAAAAGGGACCTTAGCTATTATACGCAACAGTCATTTCTTGGACGCTTTTACGATACTTAGTCCTTTTATTTGAATTCAGCGGCAAACGCATTACAGAAGATGCTCGAACATATTTCAAAAAAAAAAACAACTAACCTTGAAAAGTAACTTTTTCTTAATAATAATGTTAGGAATATAAAACCTAGCTGGCCTGATGGCCCATCTTGAGCAGAGAAATAATATGCTTTCATTTATACAGACGGATAGATAATAATGAAGATATTGACAAAAGACTGTGTTGTTCATATCAGCGAGCGACTGCATTGAAACAAAAAAAATGTCACTAATTTTCAAAAAATTGCGGCCTTGAGACTCAAGTGCTAAAATCTAGATGAATGAAAGAGAGGGGGAATTAGTGGAAAGTTGTGGCTAAAAATAACTCTAGAGGCAGATTCGTGTAGGAAATGCATGTATAAACAAGTGTGTTTTTGTAAAAAACGCAAGTAGAGACAGACGGACCAACAGACAATAATACATACTTGACTGAGGTATGACTGAATTGACTTTTGGTAGGAGGTTTGAAATTTAAAAAGGGGGAAAGGCGGTGATTGGCCACAGATAAACATATTATCGGCGCTCAGACGCGCATTTTTGCCATTCATCATAAATTGTCCAGTAGTAGACACAGTAATTCTTTAGTGGTGTAATTCCCAGAAGCTAATTGCAATATTTAGAGGGACGCCATACTAGAGCCAGCAGCTCAGCTGAGTTTTGCTAGCATATAACTGTGTTCTCTATTCATAATTCTGGTAAGACTGAAAGTATTTCTTTGTATATTTTAATATTGTTTAATGTTTCGAGTGATTTGATACTGCCATATCAAAATCTATCCCTTACAACAAGTAAGGATTCGCTCTAGATCCCCAGCCCCAGTTCAGGGTCTAGAGACAAACAAAATACATAAACACCAGCAAGGATTATGAAGGGCGGATCAGGTGTTGAGATCAGTGGAACATATCACCTATCCTATTCAATGGCAGGAAGCTAATGAACATATTTCAGAATATGTAGTCTTGGGGAACTTATACTATGTGAAACCAACTTGGTAAGATGTGCTGTATGGTCAGAGAGATCTGACCCCGTCTATGTGGTGTTGTTGTGTAGTGTTGTGTGTAGAAGTGGCTCAGGCGGTAGAGTTCTGACCCCTGACCCAATACTTTTATTTCAGAACTGTGAGTTTTTTATTTGGCACCAAAGTGGTGTCAAATGCTGTGTTGAAAAATACAAGTGTGGACCCGTGCAGTCTAGTATTTTGGCAGAGCAGCCTATATTGCCCCCAAGCACGGAGAGGTGGGGCCACCAGATTCCAGCACCAGAAATACTCAGTCAAAGATACGTGAGCGTCTGGCCTGCTGGACATTCACCAACTTATTTTCTAACTAACACACCAACTATATTCCCATCAACTAGAACATACCATGTTGGGAAATAAACTTGTATTCCTCCCATCAGTAAATGGACAATGTTTGGTAGTCATAGACTGGGAGTGATGAAGCCACCCCAACAGCACATCCATTAATCGTTCTCCCAGATAAATTACAAATATAAACAGTAGTAATATTAACTAGTCTTGTAAAATACATATGTACACACCTTTCATTTATTATGCCATATATTCATGCATTTCATTCATAATTTCAAAACCTTTCATATGTTCTGACCAAAATAAAACCTTGGTTCAGAACAAATAAACTTAAAGAAAATTTAATATCAAAATTTTAAACAGCTTGAGTTAGTTCAGTGTGTCATAAAGTTTATTAATATTATTAGACTTATTAAATATCTGTGTGTGTGTTTGTATATACTAATACAACACCTTACATTTCAGTACCCTAGATTTTTAACGTAGCCACATTCATTAGTAAAAAAAGATATGTGTGAGGTCGTAAGTGGTAGCAAGAAGGGCCTTCTGTAAATTCACAGCCACATTTATCTCAGGAGCCTTCACAGCTGACCTCATGCATCACATTAGGTAATATCACAACCATACAGTACCATCAAATCCACTACAATTATTGGGGTCTTGTCCAGGGATAATTAGCTTAACAGTAATATTAGGATCTCCTGGTGGGAGAATTAAATTAGGGGAACAAATTGTAAAAATTAAAAGTGTCCCTTAAAATTAAAAGTGAAATTAAAAGTTGGTGAATCTTCACAGCCAGTGGTAATTAATTAGTTAACTGGCTAATTAGAATTACTTTAGACTATAGTAATTAGAATTACTTTAGTGGTTGGAATTTTCACCTTGATCATTGTCTAAAAAGTATGGCGGAGCTGGCAAAGTTCAGATCAGCTGCTGTGCTAACGGCAAAGGATATGGGAATGGATGGTCAGGGTTTAATTCAATATGTAACGGCTGAATGTGATAAGTATATTGAACGGGAAGAAAGAAGATTAGAAAAAGAGGCTGAAAGAAAATTAGAGTCTGAAAGGTTGGCTGAAGAGAAGAGGTTAGAGGCAGGAGAAAAACGACAGCAAAGGGAAGCAGAAGAAAAAAGATTGACTGCCGAAAGGGAGGCAGAAGATAGAAGGTTGCAAAGGGAGCACGAATTACGACTAAGGGAGCTGGAGTTACAAGGCCATGCTCCTGAAAATGGTGCCAGCCCTTTTGCCTCAGATGCTACGCCCAGTCTGGGAGCCTCAACATCAGCTATGGGGTTTCATTTAGACCATTTTGTTGAAAAAGATGATGACATCGAGGGGTACCTCGGACGTTTTGAGTTATTAGCTACTACATATGGGTTAGAGAGAGAGAGGTGGAGTTTAAAGTTATCACAAGGACTGAGAGGTACTTCTTATGAAGTCTTCGCAAAAATGAACAGAGAAGACCAAGACAATTATAACATGTTAAAGCAGGCTTTGTTATTAAGGTACGAAAAAAATGGTGAATTTTATCGTAAGAAATTTAGAAATGCCAAACTGTTGTCTGGGGAGACATACCACCAATTCTCTGCCAGACTGGAAACCTATTTGGAGAAATGGACGGCTCTAGGGAAGACCCAAGATCTTAAAGAGATGATCATGATAGAGCAATTGAGAGAGTCCATGGCTCCAGACATGAGAAAATTTCTCATGGAACAAGGTGCAGAGAAGTTGGGGGAGGTTTTAAATGTCGCTGAGAGGTATCAGGCAGCCCAGGCAGAGGTAAGTGGCTCTAAAAAGAAGCACATAGAAACTTTTAAAGCTCCACAGCCATTTAATAAATTTGAAAATAGAGAACAGGGTAATAAGGGCAGGACAAACTTTGAACGGCCAAGAAATGACTATCGAGACAGAAACTCACAGTTCAATGACCAAAAATCCAATGAAAGAAAACCGTTTAACCAAGGAAAAAGATGGTGTAAATGGTGCAAGAAAGATAACCATAACACCGAATTTTGTAGAAGGAAACCTTCAAACATTGCTGCAATGAAGTCGGGGACTCAAAGATTAAAGGTTAATCCTAATGGACAGCAGGAACCTTATCACCCCCCATTTTGTGAGGATGTTATTTGTAATGGGGTCACCATAAGGTGCCTTTATGATACAGGTTTGGATTATGATTCAGTTGTGAAGTCTAGCCTAGTGGACCCAAGTCAGTATACCACAGAAACAGTGGAAATACAAGGGGCGCCTAAGGACATACCACTCATGACACTTCCCATCGCAAGGATAACGGTGAAAACTCGCTATGTGGAAGGAGAAATCAGAGCAGCAGTGATAGATGAACCAATCTACCCTCTGATATTGGGGTGTAGATACGTCTTCTTGGGGAATCCCGAGAGACCTGTGATCATGGCGACAGTGCAGACCAGGTCACAGAAGAAGGAGGAAGAAGGTGAACCTATAAATGCTCATCCAGAGGAGATGAGGAAGGCGCAGGCTGAGGATAGGACACTCA
This sequence comes from Oreohelix idahoensis, assembly GCA_024509875.1. Taxonomy (NCBI): domain Eukaryota; kingdom Metazoa; phylum Mollusca; class Gastropoda; order Stylommatophora; family Oreohelicidae; genus Oreohelix; species Oreohelix idahoensis. The sequence goes on along the minus strand of JAMPIV010013853.1, from coordinate 15,133 downwards.
AGCCATGTTTTAAAAAATTGCCCAAATGCCACACACCTCCAAGCAAGGGGGAATATTTTATGAAGAACAAACTATTATACAGGAAGACAGGAACTAGATCCACTGGTCACGGACAGTTGGTTCTTCCCAAGATATATAGGGCAAATTTGATAAGGAGCTTACATGTTGGAAAAGATGGTGACCATGAGAAAGTCGGTACCATCTGCCAAAAGATTGCTCGAAAATACTATTGGCCCGACGTAAATGTCGATATTGAGAACTTTGTAGAAGCATGTGGCATATTTCATGAGGGAACACCCACAAACGGAAAATATGTGCAGGACCTAGAAACGCCACGGGGCAAAATTAGGCCTGGAAGGAAAACTAATTATACTCAGGTAGACAAAGTGCAATGGGAGCCCCCTTTTCACACCCAGTCTTCACTTGAATGGATTAACATGGCCACTATGCGACGAGTACAAAGAAGAAATTTAACCCAGAATAAGCTGACAATCCCTCGGTCAGGATTATATAAACTGGAAGAACAGAAAAGAGAGCGAAGATCTCTCATAAGCAATCTAAAGTGGGGAGACAAACCCAAGAAAAAAATTGGTAGTGGTCGATTTGTGAGTGATGATTCTAGGAAGAAAAGTCCTCACTATAGTGCTTCTAATGGAAGGGACCCGACGGGTTCCATGAAAAATAAATATGGAAAATTAAAAATCCAGATGTAACTATTAAGGACCTGGACAGATGAGAAGGCGGAAGAGACTGTTACCTCATCTTATCAATACGTGAACGAACTGACCACTCGTTTGAAAGCTGGATGGAAACTGGCAAATGATAATTTGAAACAAGCCAGGAAGAAACATGCAGCATATTTTAATAGGAAGGCAAAGGACAGAGAACTAGCTGTGGGAGAGAAGGTGCTGCTTCTACTACCCGGCAGCCAGAATAAATTACAAATTGGATGGCAAGGTCCATATACGGTTCTAGAGAAGGTGTCTAGAACAAACTATAAAATTGACAAAAAGGGGAAGGAGAAGGTTTATCATGTAAACCTGTTAAAGAAGTATCTGGACAGACCACTCCAGGAAAGCACCCCCTTACTGACCTTGGCTATCGCAACTCAAATGCAAAAGGAACCACTCACCTCACATGAATACCCATTACATCCTTGTGAAACAGCAGCACAGGTAAAAGTCAGTAAGCACCTGACTAAAAACCAGAGGGAGAGAGTTCAACAGGTTCTGGAGGAACATACAGATGTATTAACAGATAAACCAGGCCATACAAATTTGCTACAGTATGACATGAAACTGGTAGACTCAAACCCAATCTGTATGAGAGCCTATTCTATTCCGTTCGCGAAGGAGAAGGCATTGAAGGAAGAAATAGATTATTTGTTGAAGGAGGGGATTATTTCACACAGTGAATCATCTTTTAGCTCCAGTGTCGTTTTGTTGGGGAAACCGTCTGGGGAACACCGACTGTGCATAGATTACAGGAAACTGAATGCTGTCACAGAAGGACAAGTGGATCCATTACCAGACACAAAACAGTTATTTGCCAGATTAAACAAGGCAAAATACTTTTCAAAGGTGGATCTTAGTAAAAGCTATTACCAGATTCCAGTGAAGCCTGAAGTGAGACCTTATTTGGCTTTTAGCACATCGGATGGACATTATGAATTCAACATGCTACCATTCGGACTGAAAAATGCTCCGAGTGTATTTTCAGGGATGATGCGCAAATTGTTGGATCCCCTGAATAACCCATGTATCACGAATTTCATGGATGATATTCTCGTCGCCACAGAGACATTTGAAGAACACATTGACGCTCTAAAAATGTTATTTAATAGGCTTAGGGAGGCGAACTTAACTGCTAGGCCAACAAAATGTTGTATTGGATGCAAAGAGTTGGAATTGTTGGGACACACTGTATATCAGGGTAACATGACCCCTGATCCCAAGAACTTGGAAAAACTGCAGAGAGCACCTAGACCACAAACAAAAAAGGACGTGCGATCATTCGTGTCGTTATGTGGATTTTATCAAAAATACATCAAAGATTTTAACTCTATTTGTGCTCCTCTGACTGATCTGATCTATCTGACTGATAGATCAAATTTTTTGGACTGCGCAAAGTGAATTAGCGTTCCAAGAGTTAAAGGAAAAACTCACTAGCAAGCCTATTCTCAAACTGCCTGATTTGACACAGGACTTTGTCGTAAGAACAGATGCAAGTAATGTAGAACTCGGGGCGGCTTTGTTGCAAAGATCATCTTCACCTGATGGGGAATTGAACCCAGTCGCTTATGCAAGCCGCAAATTGAATAAAGCGGAGCAAGGATATTCCACAAGCGAAAAAGAATGTTTAGCGTTAATCTGGGCAATAAAGAAGTTTCAAATCTATCTGTATGGTAGGACTTTTGTGGTCCAGACGGATCATCAGCCCCTCGTATTCTTATCTCAGGCTAAGCATGAAAACGCAAGATTGCTGAGGTGGTCTTTATTGCTTCAACCTTATCAGTTTAGTATCCAATATATCCCAGGCAAATTGAATGTCGGTGCAGATTTCCTCAGTCGGCACCCCTGTGATCAAAATTAGAGTAGTGGCAGGCGTGAGGAGTAATTTTGTCTATGTGTATCACTGGTTTTGGAACTTGCTGTAGGCATGTTTTCAAGTGGGGAGATGTGTGATAAAATTAACCGTGATACAACGTTAAAATATCTCCAAAGATAAAATGTAGGGATAAAAATAATGCGTAAGCTACTAGAAGACATGATCGCCCATGCCGCGGGTCACTACCCGCCATGGAAATTAACTTGTTAGACGTGAAGGCAAAACGTTTACCCTTGGGACGGGATGAGAACGGAGATCAAAAAGAAAAATATGACTGAACACGTGCTTGAAACCAGCAAGGCTAAAAAGACGCAATTGGTGGGGAAAGGAAAAATTCACGTCCCCAAGTTGACACAAGGTAAAGAAATGGACAAAAGGGACCTTAGCTATTATACGCAACAGTCATTTCTTGGACGCTTTTACGATACTTAGTCCTTTTATTTGAATTCAGCGGCAAACGCATTACAGAAGATGCTCGAACATATTTCAAAAAAACAACTAACCTTGAAAAGTAACTTTTTCTTAATAATAATGTTAGGAATATAAAACCTAGCTGGCCTGATGGCCCATCTTGAGCAGAGAAATAATATGCTTTCATTTATACAGACGGATAGATAATAATGAAGATATTGACAAAAGACGGTGTTGTTCATATCAGCGAGCGACTGCATTGAAACAAAAAAATGTCACTAATTTTCAAAAAATTGCGGCCTTGAGACTCAAGTGCTAAAATCTAGATGAATGAAAGAGAGGGGGAATTAGTGGAAAGTTGTGGCTAAAAATAACTCTAGAGGCAGATTCGTGTAGGAAATGCATGTATAAACAAGTGTGTTTTTGTAAAAAAACGCAAGTAGAGACAGACGGACCAACAGGCAATAATACATACTTGACTGAAGTATGACTGAATTGACTTTTGGTAGGAGGTTTGAAATTTGAAAAGGGGGAAAGGCGGTGATTGGCCACAGATAAACATATTATCGGCGCTCAGACGCGCATTTTTGCCATTCATCATAAATTGTCCAGTAGTAGACACAGTAATTCTTTAGTGGTGTAATTCCCAGAAGCTAATTGCAATATTTAGAGGGACGCCATACTAGAGCCAGCAGCTCAGCTGAGTTTTGCTAGCATATAACTGTGTTCTCTATTCATAATTCTGGTAAGACTGAAAGTATTTCTTTGTATATTTTAATATTGTTTAATGTTTCGAGTGATTTGATACTGCCATATCAAAATCTATCCCTTACAACAAGTAAGGATTCGCTCTAGATCCCCAGCCCCAGTTCAGGGTCTAGAGACAAACAAAATACATAAACACCAGCAAGGATTATGAAGGGCGGATCAAGTGTTGAGATCAGTGGAACATATCACCTATCCTATTCAATGGCAGGAAGCTAATGAACATATTTCAGAATATGTAGTCTTGGGGAACTTATACTATGTGAAACCAACTTGGTAAGATGTGCTGTATGGTCAGAGAGATCTGACCCCGTCTATGTGGTGTTGTTGTGTAGTGTTGTGTGTAGAAGTGGCTCAGGCGGTAGAGTTCTGACACCTGACCCAATACTTTTATTTCAGAACTGTGAATTTTTTATTTGGCACCAAAGTGGTGTCAAATGCTGTGTTGAAAAATACAAGTGTGGACCCGTGCAGTCTAGTATTTTGGCAGAGCAGCCTATATTGCCCCCAAGCACGGAGAGGTGGGGCCACCAGATTCCAGCACCAGAACTACTCAGTCAAAGATACGTGAGCGTCTGGCCTGCTGGACATTCACCAACTTATTTTCTAACTAATACACTAACTATATTCCCATCAACTAGAACATACCATGTTGGGAAATAAACTTGTATTCCTCCCATCAGTAAATGGACAATGTTTGGTAGTCATAGACTGAGAGTGATGAAGCCACCCCAACAGCACATCCATTAATCGTTCTCCCAGATAAATTACAAATATAAACAGTAGTAATATTAACTAGTCTTGTAAAATACATATGTACACACCTTTCATTTATTATGCCATATATTCATGCATTTCATTCATAATTTCAAAACTTTTCATATGTTCTGACCAAAATAAAACCTTGGTTCAGAACAAATAAACTTAAAGAAAATTTAATATCAAAATTTTAAACAGCTTGAGTTAGTTCAGTGTGTCATAAAGTTTATTAATATTATTAGACTTATTAAATATCTGTGTGTGTGTTTGTATATACTAATACAACACCTTACATTTCAGTACCCTAGATTTTTAACGTAGCCACATTCATTAGTAAAAAAAGATATGTGTGAGGTCGTAAGTGGTAGCAAGAAGGGCCTTCTGTAAATTCACAGCTACATTTATCTCAGGAGTCTTCACAGCTGACCTCATGCATCACACTAGGTAATATCACAACCATACAGTACCATCAAATCCACTACACACTGTTTTTATTCTTGTCTAGATCTTCATATTTGCTGTGTTAGTTTGTTTGTATATGGGGCAAGAAACAGTTATACATCACTGTTTTTATTCTTGTCTAGATCTTCA